>LQNK01000738.1:331393-354480 GCA_001586405.1 Phoebis sennae
TTTTTTTCTTGAAAATATTAAATGTACAGACACGGCTAGTCTACGATTTTATTATATGTATAGATTTTCCTCCTTCTGAACACAAGGGAACTTTACTATGTGTCTACTCATAATTCTATACATCTTTAATTTTAGGAAACGAAAATAAAACATAAGTTTGTTAAAAATTCAACGTCATGACTTCGATATATATGCAAAAATATATTAATTAAATCTTTTGATTAGTTGAAATTCAGTAAATTGCGTTTTATTCCAGTAACATTATTCTTTATTGTTATCAAATAAAGAAAAAAATATAAATATACGCATGAAATCCCCGAGGCAGTAAGAACACAGACAACAAGCAAGAAAATATGGGAAATCGTTAACTTGTAATAGACAAGTTTTTTATTGTTTGTAACACAGTTTAACAAATAATATCAAACAGACAAACAATATTAGGCTCAATGATCCAAAAGTATTTGGCATCCGACATTGACCCGAACGCCGGGTATATTTTGACGTCAATCTTCATCCAAAGTTATCGCATAGAAACAATAAAATAAAGGTTGAATATAAAGCTTGGTACTGACTTATTCACACAGTGAAATATATTTTACAAACCAACAAATAAGAAATGGTTACTCAATGAAGACACTGACCTGTTACTGTTAAGAATGAGCGAGCCAACAAATGTAATTTCAGATAAGATGTTGCAACGTCCTCAATTTTCAGCTCATTGATTAAATGCGATCGGACATTTACTCTAATTCGCGCAAAGGTTGGACATACGCCAATAAGCGATCTAATACATCTGCTCTCAAACCTTTGTTTCGTTCCATATATCATTTGCAACAACGATAGCCTCCTCAGGGAATATTCAACGCTTTATATCTAGGCGATACGCTTTGTCGTTATAAATTTGCGTTACGTGTAGGTACAGGACTCTTTTGTCAGCCGTTTTATTAGACATTGAAAAAAGCTATTAAATTATTACATTTACATTTTATTATGTCGTAAATCTATCTCAAAGAAATAAGTCTTTCATTGGTAGACTTAGCGTGATAATTGTATTAGTCCGTACCATAAATATCTACTGAATTATATTCCGTTAAACCCAATTACTTCGTACATTAATACTAACGTTGACTTTTCTCGGCGTAATCCATCTCTTTGATAATAATAGCACCCGGAAACTTCCATATAATATTGTAAAACATTTACAATCAATGGTATTTTTTTAACAAGAATAAGTAAAACGTAAATACAACCAAATAACTGTATATACAAAACAATTTCGCAATTGACGTAATGATGCGTCGTTCGTTCGATTTGCTCCACTCCAGTTGTACGTGTATTTACACTGGATTACATTATTTATTGCGGCGTATACTGAAGCAATGAGATTAATTATCTGACTTTTATTGTGATTACGCCTATTTTATGTGCGATTTACATTACGAAACATTTATTTAATGGCTCACCTAATATTAAGAGTGGTAATGTTGCGGATTCAGGCACGTAATTTTTTATTTTATTAAATGTATTTTTTTCCTTCATATCTCAAATTTTGTTTGGAATATTTCCTTTGTTTTCACTGAAAGAATTGTTATATAAGAACATGATTTGTAATCTAATAATTAGCCAAAGCCTTTAATATATGGTTACTTTTTAGGTATACCTGACAATTGTAATGTAATTATTATAGGACAAACATAACAAAGAGGACATTCATTTTCATTTTATTTCAATCGAAATCGTTTGCAAAACAATTTCAAACGGAGTACAAAAAACAAACATTAAATGTTACGTAAGAAAATCAGTGATCCCACTTTTATAGACTTCAAAATAAACATGAAACCTACAATGTAACGAGAACAAAACAAAGACAGACACAAAACATACAATTATTCCACCGCTATTTTTAAATTCCATTCATTGTAGCAATGTGGAAAAGATGAACTGAATCAGGTCACAATTAACACCTCTCATACTCTAGTAAAATTTTTGAATATTGGTTCTGTATTATAAGCCAATGACGGAATTCTTAGTAATTTCTTCCATCTTTTCTTTCTCTCTAACAGTTATTTTTACAGATACTAGTATAATGTATGAATGCTTTGAAAACTTGTGATGAGGTTTTCAATACTTATATTTGAAAGGCAAGTACGAAAACAATAATTTCGCAAACGTGTAAAAGATTGGATCTCTGTTAGATACAACGTCACGGAAAATTCTCCTAAGAATAATAAACACTTTAAAACTGAAAATCATTTCAACAAAAGAAAAACAAACTGGTTTGAGAAAATAGTCGAAAAGTTTTTGAAATGCCACGACATATAACAAATTATAAAAACTTCATTATTTAAGCTACATTTCATTTAAAAGTATCCGCGGCCCGCGGTTTCAAAGTCAAAGTCAAAGTCAATACGTTTATTTTCCAAATTGGCCTCTTAAGAGGCGCTTTTAGAACGTCACATACATTTACATAATGTTAGTAACATTTGTTTACAGTAACTGAAATGTCAATGTCATGATAGTATAAAACAGTGGTGCCATCTATATAATTGATTATTGAGTATTATTTTGTATTTAGTCTTGAATGTTTAAGTATTAAATGTATTAGTCAACTTTGTATAATATCTAATATTGTTATTAATTATTATTGGAAATAGACATTAAGTAAACCTAACGAAATATATAGATTGTTTATGATATTGTCATTTACCCTCTCTTGAATGGTGTGTCATTGACTATTATAAAATGGGTTGTAAGTATTGTATTCGGCTCAGACTGTTACGAAACATTGGATAATAAACATGTACGTACAAGTGATGTGTATCATTGGAAACAATTCCCAACAATAATTAATATTTTTTTTTACCACCGATTCAGAAGGCTGTCTCTACCGAGAAGAACGGAGAAGATTTCAGCCGCGTAACTTCTGATCCCGTGGCAACTCAAAGATTAAAGTAGCCTATATTATGTTATTCTAAACCTTTACCTATACGTATACTAAGTTCCGTCAAAATCGGTTTAATAGTTTTTGCGTGAAAGAGTAACAAAGATATATACAAACAGGATATCCTTACAAACTTTCGCATTTATGACAGTAATAATTTATAGCACTTTGCTAATAGATCAAAATATTTATTGGTACCTATATTACGAACATTTCACGCACACACACCGAAATTTCAATTCTACTACATCATGAAATGTTTGCCATCAAAGCCACCCACAATCACTAACAATAAATCGTCAGTACTTTATGTGGTGACAGCATCTGCGGCCTCAATATTCGGACGCTCCCTGCGCCATTAAAGATGCGAGCCATCAAGTGATATCAATTAAAGGCACTCTCAGTTATTGAACACAATCAAACAATAAATATCTTCAAGGATACCTATTATAAACAAAATTTTAACATCTATTCAGAATAACAACATGAAGAAGAATCTAGACATGGTATAAACATTATGATATGAATAAAAGAATATTTTCGTTATATTCTTCATGAATGGCCTAATAATATTACTATATATTTTGATTAAGAAAAAAATGGGATTATTTAATTATTAAGACAAATCTTATTATGTTATTTTGATTTATTGCAGCAATGAAGTCTTGTAAAATCACAAACAAATAGTTCAGATAAAGGTTTATTTTTCCAGATCTAGATCTTCGCGGAAAATATAAACCTAAACAAATATATTGGAAACGTGAATATTTCCCCTCAGGGAGCTCGTATTTTCTGATCCGTTTAATGGTAAATTCTTATAAAGTAGCGTTATATATTTCACCCTTTTTAGGATAGGCGACTAAGAGGAACTTAAAACGTCGTGTATTTCTCTCTTGCGTCCTTTGCTCACTTTGCAATGAAAGTAAGTAATTAATATACACCAAAAAAACGGCACCACGTTATCCAATAGAAACGATAAAGTGGTGCGTTAAAGATGAAAGTAGAATCACAAAAAAAATACAGTAAAGCTAGCTTTTATATATCTGTCTTTCAACGGGCTCCAATTTGGCAATATTTTTATGTTATAGGTATTTATTTTTTATTCACTTTGTTATTCTTTCTTATTATTTTTTATACCTTAAGTTTTAATTTGTTATTTTTTTGCCAAATAAATATATTTTCTTTCTTTCTTTCTTTCTAAAGCGTACAAATCCTCCCGTAATTGTAAGAGAATTGGCTTCAGCATCACAGTTTATGATAATGATGTTGGTGAAGATATTTTCGTTTAGCAAATATCACAATAATGAATATTCACAAACCAACCAACAATATTAAAAACGAAATCACAAAACATACTGGTAATTGAGAAGATATTTTGGGCGTTTCGATTTCCCCTAACTGGCCGGCGTGTAGACGAGGACAAGACGATTCTGTGAGAATATAAACGCGTTTGCATTTACGTTATACAATTCAAGTGCTACGTACACAATCTATATTCGTAAACACTAACGGCGATGCTTACATCAATTGGGTAAACATTAATTTTGTCTGGAGTACTATAAGCTATACTGTTACTAATGTTTCGAAGGTACAGTTTCTGGTACTTTTTTTACGGGAGAACTAATAGCTACCGCAATAACTATCATGATCATGATCATTTGCAACGTTTGATGATCGCGATCGGTGTAGGGAAAGAATACTGAAGCAAAAGAAGGAAAAGAATAGAACAAACTATATAATGTGTCTACTCTTTCATTGTGATCACACTATTCATTGCTTGTCGGGAATGAGCAATAACAACAAAGATGAAAATTGCGAGAGATTATTTTTTATACAATGTCGTGGTTCATATTTATGAATCAATAAAACCTTGCCCTCACTTAGTTTTTATTGTCTGTCTCAGTATTATCGTAGGATTAAAAACTACTGCGACAAAACAAGCAACGAACAAAGGACTTTGTGAATTTGCGAAAGTTCAAGTGCTGTATTAGGCATGCGTTCCTAACAGAGTCTACCCTTTTGTATTAAGCTACAAAGTATGTTACTTTACATATGACTATTAAGAAATACGACGGAAATTCTTGTTAATGTCTTTATCATAAGCATATGTCGTGAGAAATTTCTAGTGTATCAATTTTATATATTCCATCTTACATTGGAAAAAACTGATAAATAAAAACTAAGTACACAATATCATAATTAATGTTTTCCCAGAGCCGCAAGGTGATTTATTCATTTGCAATTCAATTGTTCTTGTTGATGTTGTCAATCAGAGTAATATAATTTAGAAAGTTGAAAATGTTTTCACACCAAACGATTCAATACTCGCTCCATTTTTTTCATCTAAGATAATATGAATACTTTAGGTGGACCTTCTCGTAAATATATGAGTATTTTAGCTCGGTTATTATAGAATAACTGAGCTAAAATACTAAGAGATAGTTCTAACTTTGCGTTTGCAACAGTACCCCAAGGTGCTAACGTTTATATAGCTGAGTTAAAAGAAAGAAGAATAGAGATAGATTTACTTTATATAAACGGTCAATATTAAGAGTCTTTGTTCGCGTTTCTGTTTCCAAAATCTTACAGAGCCGTGATGACACACCAGGTCCTATTAGCACATTTTCGCCGCTCCAATGTGTTTATTATAAAAGGTCACAATTGGAATACAAAGTGGCATCTTTCTGGCGCTAACGTCTATAACGCTATATTTTCTTGAATGTACAAGACCTTTCTTTTAGTGGAGCAGCTGTCTTCGGGCTGTATACGTTAGTTTAACTAAATGTACTATAATGCCACTCGTATAACAATGAATTAAGTAATACTATCTAAACTACTAAACTACCATATAATCCTATTAAATTTTGTAACTGATCATATCATAAGCCTTATTATACGTTCTAGGTTTGCGCATTATAAAACAAAATTTATTTGAATTTTCCATATTTATAAATAAGTTAATGAAATGGAACATGCATCACAGCCTGCAAATAACAAGAATTAATAAAGAAATAAGTTTTAATGAACGTTCTCACATAATATGCAGGAGCTCGTCTAAGCCACCTGAATTGCAATCATGTTGTGAGGTAGCTGTCCCTGTCAGTAAAGTCAGAGATGAAACACGAGCTTGATTAATAGAATAATTAAGCTTTCATTAAATCTAACTATTTATAAATAACTATACTACTAACAATATTATTATATGATAAAACCTGTCCTCATTGTCTTATTCTTCCTCGTAACAACTAGACTCATAAAGCGAAAAACATAAAATGTGGACCTTAGATCCTTTTGAAAACACGCAACCACTAAGGGAGAATTTATGGAGATTCACCCGTGCAAAGCCCAGGTAGATCGTCGGTTTGTAATACATAATAAAATGTATCTTAGTTACATTTTCACACCCAAACCGCTGTATCGCATCTTTTTAAATTAAGTAGTAAGAATTTCTGTAATTTTTTGTAAGACATGAACTACATATACAGGTACTGTCCTTATGAAAACTCTTGACTATTTCGTGGTTGCATCTTTGATAACAGATCTAGGGGTCTTAGGTTCGAATCTCTGGCGGAGCCAAAAAGAATTATTGAGATTTTATAGCACTGAGTCAAGAAAGTTGAAGGCGTTGGAACACCCCCGTGCCTCGGAGAGCACGTAAATCGTCCTGCGCCTGATCTCTCTCCGATCGTCTCGGTCTGCCGTCCCATCAAGTTATGAGACTAAAAGAATAGAAGGCACCTGTGTTCGCGTGTAACCTTGTGGACTATAATATTTCCTGCACAGCTGGCTAGTCTCTCTTAAGATTGACATAATACACATATAACACACATAGACAACGTCGGAAATAATAGGCAGTGTTCTTATAATATACATTAATTATAAACTTTCTCCTTAAAGAACATTAGAGAAGTTTACTTATAAGTTTTAATAGATAAATGTCTGTGAAACAAAACTGAAGTTCGTACTTATACCTCCCGAAGAATTGTTTAAGATTTTGTAATTAGATACTTACAAAAGTTAGCCGAGAGAAATGATGAGATCAAATATTAAAATTAGAGATCGAATTTTTATTTATTCTAAAAATATTTTGCTTTAAAAAAGGCGTACAACTATTTTGTTGTTCTTGAAATCAAAATGAATGGAAGAAATGAAATGAATCGCAGGAATCAAAGTTAACCTTCCATTCTATTGTCATCTATTCTATATTAATATCACATATTCAGTAATTGTTATGAGTGTTTTCAAGACCTCGAGAGGTAAGTGATTTTAATTAAAGATAATTTTTTGCCTGTTGGTGTGTACACAGACGTACATACCAATACATTTTGAAAAAATTTTGCATACATTTTTGTCAAAATGTATTGGTACAATATTCAACATCAAGGATACATTTTAAGAGTGGTTAAATATGTCGTAGTCCACGCAAGCAAAGCTGCGGGCGGACAACTAGTTTCATATAAAGTATGTGAATCGAAGGGTTGTTTGCAGCAGTCGCACTTCAAATGCAAACTGAAAGTTTTTATTCAAGTAAACCGTGTTAACAAGCCCTTAGGAATGGTCAGTTTTTTCTGAATACAAATATATATTTTTAAAGTTTTATTCGTAGAGGGATTAACACATTTAAAATAACTATTCATATATTTGCTATTTTAATTAAATGGGCAATTATACATTTTTAAGTGCAGGCATTGAGGTTTCTCACACTTCATTATTTTATCATAGTAAGTTAGATACCAATAATCGTGAATTTGAAGTATAAACGTCGAAAGTGGTAATAAACAATGTGGTATATTCCTGGAAGCTTAAGGAAAATATTATGAGTGAAAGAAAGAAATGAAATCAATAGCGGCTTCATTAAATTCTTGTTCAAATGAATTTTGTTAAAAGTATTCAAATGCCAAAACTTAAAATTCTTCAACCCAACATAACATCATACACAAATGTAAGTTTCATATAACAATAACAAGGTTTAAATGAATAATATAACTCATCAAGTGTAGCTTGAAATTTACATATAATTCCAATTTAATATCAAAACCCGGCGGCGTCACGGGCGTCAAGCATGTGATGAACTTGCAAAATGAGATAATTTCAACAGCATTCGTGTACATATCGTAACACTTGTTTCCCTCGGAGCATTTCAACGGCCCTGTAAGGGAGCGACCCAGCGATAGGAATCTTTTATCACACTTTCGCAGTCCTTCGCAACAAAATATTCGAACTACAAAGTATTTAAAAGTCGAAATTTAAGACCTATCTTGGAGATATTTATTCTAAAATGGAATTAGTTTCATTTAAAGTTACAACGTCCCAGACTACAATATATAAATGAATTATGGCGGTACAGCTGTAATAACTCTGTTTGCTACGTAATATACTGGCCGCTTGGGAATAAATTGATTTATTCATAAGAATTATCACTCCATGCGCAATATAACGAAGTATTCACAATATTTTAACCCAACACATTGTACATATTTTAAAACCAGACACGATTCATCGTGTCGGCTGGTCCATTTATAAAAGCGAAAATTGAAGAATAATCGATTATGTTACACAACGCTTTATTCATACACCTTTTACCTTTCAATCAAAACATCTATATTTTCCGGCGTCGACGTTGATTAATCATCACATATGTATAATAAATATGTATGCCGTAAATAGGGTACGCATATATGGTACAACAAAGGCTGTCAATGTAAATAGGAGGCAGCTTAGCTTTGTAAGCTGCGCTGGTCCACAAGCCACAGTTATTTACTCCGAATTTCAGGAATTTTTGTTTTTCGAAAGAATACCTATTTAAGATCCTGCTATGGATCATTTACCTGATAATATTGTGTTGTATGTTATTTTTGCATGAAACGATAAATCTACACTTATATTATAAAGAGGAAAGCTTTGTTTGTTTGTATAGTAGTAATGAATGTAAAATAATGTATTATAAACCGCATTTAAAGTCCTTAAAAAGAATTTTATTTTTTAAAATAGTAATGAATAGCCTCAAAAACTATTGGATCGATGTAAAAATTCGTTTACCACTCGAAAACTACATTATCCACGAGTAACATAGGGCTATATTTTATAGGCTATATCAGCTTATGTAAAATAAAAAATATCGATATGTGTACGTCGAATGTCCAATTCAATAAAAGCAAGTTATTCATTCGCTATTGACTGTGTACGCTATTTAGTTAATAATTTATTTAAAAAGAAATCGTTCAAACTAATAGGATTGGGTCTTACAGAACATTTCAAAAGCTACGTAAAAATAATATACTCACAAAAACAGCTTTTCATTTCTGCAATCAATTTAACATGCAAGCCCTCGAGGTATAGAAATACGAAAAAAATCAAGAAATAAAAATAAATACGGTAGTTCATATAAAGCTGGAATTAAATTCACACAATGTATAATATGGAATTTGCACTGGCACTTCGTGAATGAAATATGTATCCACCCTCATGTAACGTAAGTTTTCCATTACTATGACCGAATGTATAGGGGAATAGATCAAATTGAAGACACATTTTATTTACAGAATAGAAGGATTATAGGTAATGAATGATGACCTTTACAAGCTCTATATTTTTCGTTTCGTTGGTAAAAAATTTCATTAAAAATATTCAATATACACTTCAAATTCCTACCGCATGTAGGTTCATATAATGACGGTTACTGTAATTATAATTTAAGAATATAATGCCTCCCCGACCTATATCAGTCAAGGTGGACAATCGCAACAGAGATCAGCCGGGTACGCAAGAGGCCCTCTCTCTACTCCTTCACTCATAATTCGATGGCATGGCAGACCGACACGAAAGCATATACTGTAGTATTTAAAGTTGAACATGATAATATTACAGTCTCGAGCGTCTCATCAACACAATTAATAAACAACCTTTAAAATACGTACGTGAATTTACAAGTTATGATGAACCTTATTTTAATTAAGAATGTTTATACACCGTAGAATGTTTTAATTTGCACACATCTTAATTACTTTAATTTAAAATACTTCGTGTTTGACTTCATTATGACGAGTCATGTCTCCTTTCATTCCTGATCACTTAAATGTTAATAAAGTATTAAATATTTCAATACAAAAATTATATCGACTATATTTTAAAACATACAAATGTTTTAGTTCTTCCCGATAAAGGATAAAGGCATCACAATCATTTGGATGGCTACTCGAATGGCAATATATTCAAGTGTTTTCCTTCATAACAACAGAATAAAAAAAGGTCGTTTATTTAAGCAGTTCTTTCATATTGGTCAGTATCACTTATGAAGCTCGTATTGATCGCGTTTAATAGAAAATGTGTCAGTTGTAGGAAGTGCGTGGGTGCCTACTGCCTCAAGACCATATTGTGTCATTTACGCCATTCATAGGAGAAAATGATGTCCACGCTAATGCACGAGCACTTACCGTGTCACAACAAAACGAAGATAACTTTTGCCATGGCTGTATTTTCAAGCTGCAAGAGTATTTCTTGTTTCAAATGTCTTTAAAATAGGTTCGACGAGGTCGTATCACACTCGGATCTCAAAAATGCCATGATTAAAAAATGGTTCGCTCTACGACCTACAAACGATAATTCCGGTGTTACAAAATACATGTACCTGTGTTATTCTATATTTGTACCGTGTAACCATTACCATTTTTATATACGTGTCTTTTACATATCACATAACACATTATTTGCACTTCATTCCAAAGTTTCAAATCAACAAAAAATTACAATAGAGAACATTATCATCATCCACATAAACATAATTTTAATTATTTTTAAACATTTTATCAAGAATGATTTCAATAAAATAAAACAAAACATTACTTTCAAAACCATTAAAATTTGCTTTAAATACAACCTACCACAATCTTGCCTAGTAATTTCATTGTATTGCTCTATACGTAACCCAAGTTACTTTCATGTCACATCAATTTCTAGTATACATTACACGGTAAATACATTAGCCTAGACGTTTCAATTTTACTGCTTATATGTTAAGTAAATTGTCATTTAAGGGATCCCATAAAATTTCTGTTCTTTCTCGAGAAATGACATTAACTACAGATTGAGAACAAAACTATTTTAAATTGAAAAAGTTGTTTGTAACTAAGGATGGACAGTTGGAGCTCGGTCGCGAAGTTTACTCAAGTTAGTCTCTTGGAAGCTAATGGTAAGAAATTGTGTAAATTATTAACAGATTTCCCACTGCTGTTACCGAGGACTACTGAAATATTTTAAAGGAATTTAATCACCGTCCATTTTTTAAGCTGCGAAGAAAATAGGTGTTTTATGTCGTACTATAAGAGCTGAAAAACATTTACAGAATTACAATTTTATACTAAATATGAATAAACTTTAAATAAAAGTAAGTTTGACACGAATCAGGCTATAATGCGTAGCGCTTTAAAACTTTGTATTTCTATCCTCTACCCTATGAGATTAACTGTCCCGAATTATTCTCATTTAAACTTTACTTTGTATTTTGTGTCACGCTTTTCAAATTATCCTTTGCTCTTGTGTGCGTGGTCATTTAATGTATAAATATTAAATATACCTTTAGTAGAGAAGCATTGCTTCCATACAGTCAAATAGATCTGCCAAAAAACAATACATTTAGAAATTTTATTATCATCCAACGTACTATATTTCTAAACATGGTTCGAAGAAAGCTGTAAATTCAAAAAATTTACTGAATTTAATACTAGAACATGTTGGTAATCGTCTATCAAAAACTCATTTAAGCTTTTAACGATGTTTAGCTCACGTCTTGGGCTTATGTTGGCAAAGAAAACAAATTATTACTAAAGTTCTAAGTCGTTTATACCATCACCTACTATAAAAAACCAGTCGTTTATACCATCATCTACTACTAAAAATACCAGTGAAATAAAATAGTTATTACGGTCACAACGTTTTAATGAAAAATTGTGCAATCCTGAGGCTATTATAACACGTTCATGATATATATACAAGGATTATTTTGTTATTTAAGGTTATTTTGTATTTGTATACAGCTACGAGTGCCTACAATTTTCCTGTTTGAATTTGTACCACGACGTAAAAAATATGGTAATCGACTTAAAATAAGAGACTGTTCCCGAATTTCGCTAACGCCTTGCGTCCTTGAAATCTTTTATATTTAATAATTTAAGCTATACAAAAAGAACTACGGAACTACATTAAGTACTTTATCCGTCTTCAAAAAAAAGGGAGAAGGTTATAGTCAGATTTGGATTTTTTTGCATTCGAAAGAGTAAGTAACTAAAAATGGAAAAATAATAACTTTTTGTCAAAAATAGAGCCGACTTCCGCACACTAAAAAGTAGAAAATAAATTTTATTATATTTTTTAAAATAAATTCAAAGTCGTTGCTAAATCTTGTTAAATTGAAAATAGATAAACGCACTAACTTTGTAGAGATTTCAAAAATAAAATAAAAGTTATTTTCTTTTTTTAGTATGAGGAAGCTAGTTCTATTTTTTGGCAAAAAGTTATTATCCAATATGCTCTTAGTCGTTTTCTTGTATCCCGTATTGAAACAACCTACATTCTGATGCACAAATACAAAAGCGATGTTATTAAAACAACTGAATAAAAGAATGTGAGATTTCATGCACGAAAAAACTTGCATGTTGTTTATTTTATAAAACCTTGCGTTAAACAAAGAATAAAATATGTGAATTCGATTATTATATTTCGGACGCCGTGGGCGTAATGATTAAGTCTTATTAATGTTTACTGTAGGTGTACAAAAAGTCGTTTATTTAAGTATTTACTTAACAACACCTTACCAAATTATTATTTACTCAAATATTATGAAAAGTTTTACAGTTAGGTGAATATTGTCATAGGATGTAATTTATTCTAGTTATTTTTTTATTCTATTGTTAAATGAAAACCGTACGTTCTCATAAAATTATATTGTAGAAATACAAGCCCATTCCTACTATATAGACTTTTATTGAAATGTACGGTCTTAAAACAACAAAAACTTACCGAACGTTAGCGAGAGTGTGTCTTCGACTCTTGAGGTACCTTCCGTGGTATTTTTGTAGTTCTCCAATGCTGCCTTGTTCGGCCTGCATCCTGACGTTTGGTTGCGGGGGAGGCACCTCCTCCCCGGTCTGACCGGAAGGTGCGGCCACCGAGGGGGAGCCACGCTTGCGGGCCTTATTTGACTTCCTAGCTGCCGCTGACACACATATCTTAACCGACGACGGACTACCGAAACCCCTTTTCTTCCCCGAACTTCGTGATGACGTATACGCGGTATCGGTACTACTCCTCGTACTCTTGTAGGAAGGGGTCAAGGTAGCGTCGGTGGCGTCTTCTAGAGGCCAGTCGGAATCGTCCTCTTCTTCTATACCAGGTAAAGGGGATTGCTGTCCAATCGGGCGTGGAGAGTTTATTATAGGCTCCGGGGCAACTGTAAAATAATTAATATTGATGAATGACATATTCCATTTATGCGAACATTTTAATTCATTCAGTGTTCCATTTGTGTGGCCTACACATTCATTACATCTTGACGAAACATTAAACAAGTTTTAATGATTTTTTTATCTGTGTACGCAGTAAAAACATTACAACTATATCAATAAGTTTAAAAACACGGAAAGGTATCTATGACGTATCTATCCATATCCATAGTCTAAAACGTGAACGTCGAAAGCTCGTCTGGCTACGTGACAGTATTTAATGTCAATAATTCCATTAAATGGCATGTTAATTTTGATCTCATTTCAATATCGATTAACGTGATACTACGTACAGATTATACGAACATAAGTAAATTATTTAAATAATCAATTTCAATATATTTTTATAATGTCTAATTCACTGAAACCATACATTTTATAAAGCGGTAAAATTGGAATACAAAACCATATCGGTATTTTATAAAATCGTTGAAGAGTTTGATTTTTAAAGCGTTTATTTAATAAACCGTTTAATTTAATTTACCTTCAAATATAAATCAGACATACATTGTTTACACGAATTTGATTGTGGCGAACATGTGAGCTGAACGTTTATTAATCATAATTATACAATTTCATAACGAATTTGGTCAAATCAACTATCTGCTTCACTTAAAATAGGATAATTAATACGCTTATTCGCGTAACTAAGGATTACACTGCTCACACCCACAAATAAATACTATAATTATATTTGTATTTACCATTATTCATAATTCAACCGCTATAGATCGTTATTGGCAAAGCTTGCAAAAATTAACAATATTGATTGGTCATGGTGTTGCTATGCAATTGTTCAAATAATAGTCCTTGCAAATTTGTGTTCGAATGCAATTGCTATTTTGGTGTAAAATAATTTTAAATTTTGCTGAAATCAGACTTCAAAATATATAGATATAGACTGCTTTACGTAAGTACGAAATAACGAATCCGAAAATCGACGGCGCCCCCAGAGAGTCAGTAAAATTAGGACGTAGACTGTAATAAAATGTTTAGCTGGAATATTATTTCATCTAGTTTGTACTTGAATATTAGTCGAAACTGGATAGCGCGACTCAGCCAGCCAGAATATGAGTAATTCTGTATCAACCTAAACTACATTAGTTTAATGCGAATATGACGCACATGCAATCAAATTCAACGGCTACATCAAAGATGATTTCTTTAATGAAAGTTATATAGAATAATTTATGATATATGTTTCAACTATGCTATTGATGTGTGTAAAATACCTTTACTTCAGGTAAGATCTTTTGAAGATGGAAGACGACCAATAAAGAATCAAACGCATCCGAAACAGTAACAAACGAACTAATTAACATTTAAGGTATATTTGCCAATAAGGAAATGGCCTTTAATATTTCAAAACCATCAATTTTGATCCGTTGTGTAAATGATAGGGCCAGTGAAGGTATTGTGCCTTTGAGCCCGTTACATTCAGTAAATAATGCTACATATTCCTGTCAAACTAAACCGTACTATTGTTGGAGGTATGTGGGATTTACATGTATTAAATACCCTAGTTTATGCTATGATATGTTAGAAATTTGGAACGTTGTAAAGATACATTTATAATTATAATCTTTCGGTAGATAAGGTGAGGTTTTACAGTGAAACATAGTCAACATTGATAGATAAACATTTAAATAAATGAGGGACCAAAACAATTATCGTTTTGTATAAAGCAACACAATTTTGTGTTGCTCTCAAAATAGACAAATAAAAGAAGACGTAATAAGGGAATACTTAATTACACCATTGCATTAATAATTAAAAAATACACATTTTAAGCGCCTTTCATTAAAAAAATACTTAATGTAGAAATTCCTTAAAGCTTTCTGATTTGATATTCAGAATTAAAACCCACGCTAAGAAGATTATTTCAAATTCAATTTAAATTCGCTGTTTACCTTGCTTTACAATTTCTTGATTTGTGAGCCTTAACCTCGACATATTTTATGGTTTCGTGGCAAAATGGCAAAAATTAAACATTGTAATCTTATCCGTA
Source organism: Phoebis sennae (assembly GCA_001586405.1). Taxonomy (NCBI): domain Eukaryota; kingdom Metazoa; phylum Arthropoda; class Insecta; order Lepidoptera; family Pieridae; genus Phoebis; species Phoebis sennae. Next base: position 346,839 of record LQNK01000738.1, read on the forward strand.
CCCTTTTGTGTGCCTATTATACTCTACTACTACTCACCTACTACCTACCAATACTCACTACTCACTCATAATTACTGTTTTCCGCAAAAACTATCAATTGAACCGATTCGGAAAAAATACTGAGATAAAAAATCTAACATATACCCTAACATTTATCTTTCCAAGCTAGTGAAACGGTAAAAAAACATATTACTAACATATTCAATCAAGCTTTATACATTTATCAAGTTGACCTTGACAAAAGCACCCTTTAAGATATGTCGCAAACACGCACATGGTTTGACTCGTATAGAAATCTTTAATTAAATTGAGCTCTCTCGGATTCAACTATAATCCAGTCATTCCCCATATTTAATCTAACTTGTTTACGTGTGATTGAAAAATATTTTATTTCAGTAATATAACAGGATTTTTAATTGTCAGTGTTGCTACAAATTATTTCATGATTTCCGTTTGTATATGACAGCAATATATCACGCCTGCTGTGACGTACGTGAAATTAATGTCAATATGATTGGACTGGTATCGATCCATAGTAAATATAAATATTGGTAGTATCCGCCGCTCCCAGATCTATTGACTATTGTGGCGTAACTGTAGCCGAATTGCGACGGGAGAAACTTTACACTTTGATTGCCGATGTTACACGGTGCTAACCTAATTGCTTTGACAAATTATAACCACGTGATACACAAAGGCCAAAATATAGTTTTAATTAATGTATAAAGGAGTTGTTTTCATCCTCAAATTAAAGTTTTTCTATTTTATTTTACTACTTAATATTATCTAAAGCATGTTATATAATCATTTAGTAAATAATTCCATACTGTATACGCCCCGCTGGGTCAGAAAGACAAAGGCAGTTTATAATTCATAATCATTGCAGAAATCTGCTGGTAACGTAACACATAACAATGCCATAAGAAATTATTCAAACAGAGATGAGATCTTAACCATATACTATATATGTACTTCTAAACAAATAACTACAAAACTTTTAAATTCACTTTAAAAAATTCAGCCGAAAGCCTATTCATGCATAAAATACATTCGAAATTATATTGAATGAGCCTTGTGGGCTGTACAAAATATAACACGTCACAGAGTGAAATTTATTTAAGCCTAGGTAATTAATATAATAGACTGTTAATTAAAGAACTAATTAAAATCTGTGCCAAGAACACGTTCTCTGTACGACAAGACAGAAGTTTGTTTTTCATTAGGCAACTACATTTTTAGAAATAAGGCAAACATTTGTTTGTGAGACAGTTCTAAATGCGTGTTTATAAACTTACAAAGTCGTGGCTCAATAAAATTTCTCTTTATTCTGTTCTATTTGCGAATGCTCGTTAACTTTATTCACTAGAATTAGCAGTTATCATTAGCTGTTGCTATAAAATAACATTTAAAACAAAAAAATATAAAATTGTTATGTTATTTAAGTTTGATAGCAAGAAATTTCAATTGGTGGTGTTTTTTTATAGAATCTTAATATTTTTTTTTAATTCAAACGAAACGACCTACGAGAACGCCTACGAAAAATATTGAAAAACAATGTTTAATACCAAAACCATTACCTAATATAGACGTATTAATGACTAATAATCACTAACGCAAATTGAGCTAAATACGACATCCTTAAATATCGAATTACCATAACGATAAAATATGGTCCGTAAAGTTGATGAATATTACTTCTCATTACATTATACAGGCAATAACTTTTTATAATCTTTTACTAGGATTTATTTTAAACAAAAACTCCAAATGTTCAAAGATTCTATTCAAGTTAAAATGAAAGAATAAAAAATGCTTTCTATATTTTTTCGTTGGCAGCGGTCGAGACTCCTGACTTTTTCATTTTCGTTTTCTCAACTCTAATATATTTTTTTGTAATTAGAGACTGTAACAATGCATGACACAAAATAAAGTAACAAAATTTACCTTACTTGTCTGACTCTATTTGTTCTCAAAATCTTAGCCAAGTAATTGACGAAAATATATTTGCAAAGAAACAAAGTCATGCTGATTTTAAATGTTATACAGCATGTACAGAAGTATCGGTAAGGGAAATATTTATTGAAAATTAATTTTCGTAACTGATCGTAGTCGTCCTTAATCTACAAAGTTTTTCTTGGAATATCGACAAAATACCGGCACTGAAGTTCACGCTTAAATGATAGCATAATAAAATGCAAAAAGTTAGACATGGATATTCAATTATGACTTGCGGCTCTCCATTATGCAAATGCAAAGTTCGCAAAAGGTTATACACAACTGGCTGTTTCCGATCAATAGTTAGAGAAGCCACTTAAGTCACAGATAAATCTCGAGAAAGATAATTTTGCTATATTCACGAAATATAAACGAGAATGTTATCTATAGCGTACACATTTAAATTTAGAATTCAGAAAATTTTTGACGTCACTCATATTTTATTGCATACAGGTGGTTAATGTAATGTTATAAACATTGAAGATAGGCATTTTTAACAAAATATTCGCAAATTCATACTAAGGTCATGTCTAAGTATGTAGACTAAAATTTTCCAATTATCATAGTAAGTCGTTGTAGCCCTTCAGAGACAAAAACTCGGCAGCTGAGGGTCACTCAAGGTGATCTTTATTAAAATCTTGGATAAACGCTGTTTTAATATATGTGGAACATACCCTGCGCAGAACATTTAAATATATTGCTCTAAAATTAAATTCTGAGTTTACCTAAAAAATAAACTTATTCTAAATGGAATTATTTATAGGCCTAAATATAAAGTGGTTTATGTATTAAATTACTTCTTGAATTTATTTCTGCTCACATAATTTTCCAAATTTTACAATAAGTACGAGGTCTCAATTACTCTCTTTACCTTTAGTGTTCTGCGATTTAATAATGTACGCTTTTATTGGTGTTGCTTTTCGCTATTTTTTTTTCATAACCATTATTTGACTATTATTTTACGGCGAATCTTAAGCTTTTATACAAAATAATAAATATTCAACTGTCTCTGTATAACTGAACAATGTTTATTGTATGAACACTTATCTATGTATATCTTTTATCTTTTATCATTATATTATTTTAATCTTAACATCAGTTCAAAATAATACATTGAAAGGCAACCGATTATCTGTTATCCTAACAAATATTCCCAATGTACAGGTACCTTTAATATAAAGTAAAAACATGCACCACAAAGCTAGGTATTTTACCGCAAAATACAAACCGCATACAAAGCTAATAAACTTAGATCAATAAACATTCCCTCCATTCATCCACTTAGTTTCATGTCTTGTGTGCACTGTTCACATATAATTATCATGTATTATTAATGTGAAATAAATACATACGTAAATATCATTGCTATCCAATTACAACACTCGTTTCGATAACCTCACTCACTAGCACTCATAAAAAGCAATTTTTCACAGCACCCATCGTTCACACATTAGCATAGATCACAAGCCGTATGATAGTCCGTACCAAATGGAGATCGCAAATCGACTAATTCTGTTAGCGGCAACTCGTACTATAAAAGTGTGCATACTTTGACACAGAACAGTGAACATTGAAATGTCATCACTTCACTAGTCTGCGAGACTGATGTACAGCGCTCAAACTGGACTCAATTTCAGTGTCAACCAGAAATGCAGATGTATATATATACTTGATATATATCTCATACACATTACTTAATGATGACTCATTTTCATATTTGAAAATATAATAGTATATGATCTAATCAGAAAAGGAGACTAGATTGCCAAAGCGTACTAAAATGGATGGTGCCAATTGTTTACAATCCTACGCCGAACATATATTCAAAGGTACACTGCGTATCTGGATGTGTTACAATAGAACAGTAAAGACCTCTGGTTCTCTTCGCAGTGAAATGTTTTCCCCGATTTCTCGATTATTGTGGTAGGATAGCAATCCCTCGGACGGATAGAAAATTTATTCCGCGGTTTGGTTCGACAATGTTGGTTTATTCCGTTTATAAATAAAATATCGCTTACAAAAAACAGATTAATCAAAATATTTTTGTGATACGAACACGTGTTTATTACGTGTGATTGGTAGTAGTAATTTTTAAAGTAAAATGAAGCAACCGAGTAAAACGCAGAAGTTGTAAATGAGAAGTATTATGAGAACTGCAACAAAGAACGAACACGATATTTTATATCTATAATTATTGATATTAAAATGATATTTTATATATAATTTTTGATTAGTAGACAATAAGAACGAAAAAAAATCAAATATCAGAACAGCTATTGAATTTGACAAATTTTAGTTTATATAGTCTTTGAGCAGCAGAAGCAACAATGTTCTGATCTATAATGCCTACTATGGACTATAGACGAAACGCTCTGCGTTTGAAGGCTTAACGTTCTCTATATATCAAGTAGAAGTACGATCGAGGGTTTAACTTACTACAATACAAAAGGAGAATGTATAATGCTATTAAACGACCACGATATAACGATTGATGAGAAGCCGCGAATTTCGCTTAACTAAGAGCTTAATGAAAATTCAACAGCCTGCCTCTATGTTACATAATGCAGTTACATACTTGCAGTACACTCTACGAATCCAAGGTTAACGGCTGAAACTTTTATACGTATACTTTTACTTCCACGAAACTTTTCTCTCCATTACGTAGCGTTCATAATTTGATTAATTTTAAATGTCTAAAGTTGCTTTAGTGTAGGATTATTTCAGGTGGGTTATATCACAGCATAGAGAGAATATATATATAAGGTGGTTGCACACCTTTGATGTTTATGTAACAGCCGACATTTGGAGACACTTTGGTTGAATAAAATTCCGAACCGATTGCACAAGAAAAGTAATATTTTTTGGATACACAACATGCATTTTGCGTGCGTGCGTTGCATGCACATAACATGCGTTTTTAGAAAAGCAAATGAATAATTTCGACATTTGTGGATTAAGATACCGAATCTCACTTTCCCCGTAGCCCTCGCAGGGCTGCTCTGTATGAACAATTGAACGCTTTCGTATATCAACTGTATTCTTTCATTTATGTTACACCGTGATTTCAGATGATATATGTTTTGTCACAAGAAATTTTTGTCTCTGAAGCGCGTGAACGTTCATATGTTTTAGCATGTATTTTACGTAAATTTTTAATTAATAGGACACTTACCGTATTCTTTGTGTGAAGGCTCAGGGCTGCCCTCTCTCAAGGCATAATCGGCGTCGTCAGGCGCCGCCGTGCGCGCCCCGCACCAGGGCACGCAGCAACGGAACACCCCTCCTCCCACCACCTTGCTGCCGTCTGCGCCTTCCTACCCAATGCGCACCCGCAACCCACGCACACACTGACACGACCCGACACTGGACACTTTATAATCACCATTCGCAATTCACTGTCAGCTCTCGAGTCTCGAGATACAACGTTACGTCCGGACCCTACCTCTACGTTGGCACGTGTAAAAAGCGTAAGTGTAAGAAAAGCTAGTTCAGTCTTGAAAGTTGGCGAAGATAAATTTTTGATATGTCAGTCTAGCGTTTGAACATCAAGTTATTGATATTTTCCAAAGGCTTTATGAATGAAAGAGTATAAAAGAAACAGATTTTTACTATTTAATACAGCACAGTTTTAAAAAATAAGTTCATTACAAATAATCGTTTCATTTTATTTATTTTTCCAATAATCGCCATTACTCTGAAAATAAAATCAACATGCTTTCGGTTCGCTAAAAGATCTTCATATGCTCAAGATAAAAGCTAGAAAAGCCGGTTTCATGTAGTTTAATCTAGATAGTTTAATTAGAAATGACTGATTTATAACGATGTTGGGTATGTTTATACTAGTTTGGACTGGAATTAATTGGTAACCACCTGAATTCATCTTCAGATGGTTACGGTGAGAGATGGTAGCAAAGATGCTACCTATATTTTACTACGATCATCTTTAGAAGAGAACATAATATATGAATCATGTAACAATTACAACAACAATGTTACTAATCCATTTATCTCGAACAATTAACTCGCAATAGAAAACGTTCAACGTTTTATTTCGCTAGATTCATTTATGATAATGCATTATGATTGTGACGAAAAGATAATCCATATGTATTCGCTGGCAAAAGCCCAATTAACCGCATAATAATTCCTCATACAGTTATTAATGTTGAATGCAAACACTTGTCTAATAAAGGCACAGAAATAGAAGGAGCCACTTCGGCGCTAGCTTCTTAATTGAATTTGTTTTGCATTTGAATCTGAATATTAATTAATTTGTAGAATTTACAACACTTTATGGCATATCGTTTAAATCTTTATTTAAACAACGAGTTATTTTTACATATGATTATGTTGTAAAGGCATTCGTATTATAAGGAAAAAATATAACAAAAACATAAGCATGAACGTAATTAATGCATTATTTTAAATGTATTTTAGGTAAATGTCGAAATTCTTCTTTAAGATAAATTGTTAAAAAATACTTTTATAGTCATAACAATCTGACAAGACATTGGTCTCATAAAATTACTTTTTTTTTAATATTTTACACATAATTATGAAGATACATTAAGTTTTATGATTAAATAATCAAAAGTGAAAGTAAACTTCATTAAAATGTTGTCAAAATCATATTAATATGAGAATAACATAAATAATTAAAATATGGATAAGGATATGATTTTTATGTGAGAGATCAATAAATGACATTATATAATTGATACATTATCAATAATATTGGGTTTGTACTCAGCTAGACAAATACAATAGAATTTAAATTCGCAAACAGTACAACGTTTTGATATCTCGTCTATTGTATAGCTGTAGTCAATGATCATAATATAAGTAGCTATATTTGCTGGATAAACTAACAGACAATAAACAATACGATCTTTATCAATGCCTATTATGTCACTACAAACATTATTATCGTTAACGTTTAGAGTGACGTTCATCCTAACCAAATAGTTAAATAAAATAATTACGTGCAATATAATTGTATCTATGTAATTATTATATTTAATCATTATTATAAATGTGCCAGCGTACTTTCTGCGCTACTAAATTTAAAAAGTTGACATACTATAAACTATTCTAAATCAAACTCCCTTCCCTACACTTCCGATATCGCTCCTCTATTGTTACAAATTTAAGGTACGTCATTACCAACACAATAACGTATTATAAAATGCTTTATTCACAAGATAGCCAATAACTGTCCGCGTTAGGTATTCAGGCAATAGTGATAGACACAATCAATTACTCCTCGTTGAGCGGTCGTTGAGTTCAATTGCGAGGTACGACTCAATTTTGCACTCGTCATCACTAAATTGACGAGAAAAGTGAAACTGTGTCAAACAATGACCATCGAACCAATATTTTTTGATAATTTTAAACCTCAATCGTATTCGAGAACACTAAAATAATCAATACACGTAAACCATGCCGTGTACTCAAAATAATTTGAGTACACGGCATGTTTTACGAAACAAATGTGACGAAGATTTTTGTGTAAAGTAACACAGATTTAAATTTCGAAAAACGCATCTCTCTGTCTGTGAAAATTTCCCGCCATTTTCATGAAAATATGAACATCTCGAAACAAAAATTCTGGAATCTATGTTGATGGTTAGATATAATATTAATATCA
>LQNK01000738.1:354672-375238 GCA_001586405.1 Phoebis sennae
AGCCGCGGGCAAAAGCTAGTGGTTAGATATAATATTAATATCAATATTTTATAAGCTGAAAGAAAAACTCTGTACTCTAGGCCTTATATAATTTAATTGCAATCATAAAGAAGGCTTATCTCGGAGATTTATTTTGTGGTGTTGATACATAAACAACATATATTTTACTAAGCCATAAAAATCAAGGTTACAATATGAATTATGACTTTGGGAACACAGATGAAAATTACTCAGAAAATTAGAACTTTGACTTCTATCTTTCATATTTTCAGTTTTCGCTTTATTATAAACACTCAATTTATAGAATAATATAACTAAGTAAATAGCTTTTCTATATATGCTAATAACCTATTAATATAAACTGCATTGCATTCTACCCTAAATTTCGGCAGTTTTAAAAACAATTAGGAAAAATGTATTCATCAATATAAAGAACAATAATAGATAGTTTGAAGGATATTCTCAGTTGATAGTAACAAAACTACAATAAATCTTAAACATTATCCACTGCAAAGACCCTCTTTCTTTTGTCTACGAGTCTACGACATCTAAGGAGATTTTGTAAAGCATCTGTTTTCTAGTCGATAGGTCATGGGTGCCGTGTGTTTATTTTCGTTCCCTTGAAGGCTTTCGATCCGCTTTTATTTGTTAGCTTTGCGGTATGTTTGTTTCACTCTAAGAAAAATATAAAGAAGTCGATCTTATTGTATTGAATAGTTTTCTATTCTGGTATAATAGTTTAGTATCTGTTGACTCACAGCTTAAAGAAATTAAAATATGTTTCGCTTCCAAATTTGTAAAGTGTGTTTGTTGGTCATATTATATTCTTATTTTGATGAATATTGACAAACGAAATAGAAAAAAATTAAAATGTGCATTAATTTTCTTATATTGTTTTGGATGGATATTATATAATAAGAAAAATGAATGAATCTTTAGTACAATCAACAAGTAGGCAGCGCGTATTACTTCATAATTATTCTTATATAACCTTAACGGATAAAATAAGCAAAGCAGAAGAAAATGAACGAAATCCGCCGTAAGTCACGACGGGCTATCACCACCTCGATACTAAATTTTACACGATATTAGCGCCCAAACCACGTTACATCGTACAACGCTAATGAATGTATTTTACTGCGTGATTATCAGATTAAGTTGTTATCTTATATGTCGTAACGATGATCACGTCGCCTCAAATATTTCAGAATACCTACATAAACCTAAATAAACGTAACCCATTAGTGGACCGATAGCATGTTAATATACTATCTATTTCACGAACTCACATTACACAACTGAATGAAAATCTATTAGTGACGTATCGAGGGAAAATGAAAATTACGAGTCTGAAAACATAAAAGCTCGTAGCACACACAACATAGGTCGATAGATACAGTATCGTAAATATGGGACGAGCCGATGCCGAGCACAGCGAGACGGTCACGGCACGGCCAGAGTCAGCAGTGCATCTCACGTATTCCACATGACGCGCGGAGGAGGCGGCGCGGCGGAGCGGCCTCGAGCGTCGCGTCGGCCGGCGGACCGCGACTGGAGCGTCGCTACTCGCTGCGCCTCGCAGCCTAGAGCCCCGAGCGAGCAGGACGCACGTACCGCTCCACGCCGCGCCACTCCTACGATTTTAGCCCTTGAACCCTCCAACTTGATCCCCATTTACCTTGCTCACGCTCGCGCTCTTAGCATCTACGACCACTGAAGCTGCTACTTCGCGGGCGTTCGTTGTAGTGGTATTTCGGAGACGCAAGAGATAGAGATGCTGTGCGGCCTCTCCGATGGTACGTTGAGGTTATATTGAACGTGCGTTTGACTTATTGTTTGACCGTGAACGCGTTCTAACCGTCCCATGTTTTGCCGGTTACTTTGTATCGCGCTAGGCGGACATACAGAACAACGCAGAAGTGTTTAATTTTTTACATAAGTTATATTATATAACATCATGATATTAATTGATGACATTTTAACTTTTAATATTCAGTCTTCAAAAATATCATTGATTAATAAAATTATTTAAAAAAAATTGTATCAGTTTATCAATCGTGTTTTAGAATAGACTTTATAAATAGCACGCCCTCGTTATAAACCATCATAAATTGTATTTAAAGGTGTCAAAAAGATTCAGATATAAACGTTAACGCAGCTGTTAAAGTACATCACCACAGAAATAAAATTTTAGTGATCTAAAGTAGTATTTCCTCTGAGGACGATTCGACAGGACGGAGTGGCCTCGGGTGAAACTACTTTAAAACGTCGTACCCGGCAAGAAAAGCACCTGAACACATCAACGTAAATACAGAAAAATGGAGCACAGTTTCATTGCAATGTTTATTTGATAGAGCAAATATTTGAATTGAAAGTTTAAGGATACTCTCTGGAAAATAGACTGTCAAGTATACAGAGTGACATATCTAAAACGTAATCTATTTTCATATAGTTAGACTAGTTAAATATCACATGTATTGTAAATAAAATGAAAATAACTTTATTGCACATACAAAAGATAATGGAAATAAAAACACAGAAATAAAATAAAAACAACAGGCGGCCTTATTTCTAAGCGATTTCTTCCATGCAACCCCGAAGATAGAAATAATAACGATTTTAATTATGGGTATGTACTATGTATTAACCACGAAAAATAATCTTTGGTTACAAAAATCAAACAAAGTCACTTTGACCATATCAGATCACTAGTCACTAACAAGAATATATTATAGGAGGGTGTTTTCCTCGATCTTTTCGAGATTCTTTTACAAAACGATCATCATATAAGACATCTCCAATATATTATAAAATATTAATGTTCAGGTGAAAATACTCAGATTCTCGAGTACATTAACAGTTCATAATTTATCCGGAGAAACCTTAGCGAGGCATAAATGAGATCTCTTCTAAGTACACTTGCAACGTACCAACGTTAAAAAGCTTTTTTTTCATCAATTATTTTGAAAGCGCCTGCCTTTATAAATAATCTCTTATGCAGTGCTCTTTTAAATTAGTCCTCTAAACAAATATAATATAGTACATTACTTAGCAAACCGAATGCATTTAATAAGCTGCGATATCTTACTTCAAGTTTTACCAGCTAATTTTTGCTGGTTAATGTATTCTCTTTTTTCAAATAACTTATTTACTATGAGAAAGTTAGTAAACAGTCAGAACCAAAATCCAGTTTTATACCATCTAAAGATAAAATGATTAAAGATTCTTTAAAAAAGTTTTACCGCTTCAATCCGTGACAGAAATATGGGGTCGCGACAGAACGACATTCGCATTTTTATATGAGCATACATGTTAAAGGCTCGACACTTAGTTAATTCGAATATGCAGAGTTGTTCCGAAATTGTAAAAACAAGAGCGATAAAAGAGTGTTTTGTGACAAAATATTCCCGAATTTTCCCACATGACAATTTTTGAAGGGCACCGAATATCTAGGTCGCCACTCGCCATGTTTCAATTTCTAAAACACTTCATATAGCACGATTCGAAACAGATTAGAGCTTCATTTTTAGCCAATCACGTTTGCCCTTTTAATTGTGCGTGTAGCTAATACGTGTGTAAATATCTCTATCACAGCGTCAATTTGCCCGCCAAATCGATCACTATTTATATCGCGATCTTACGAAGCGGCATCTGGTCCAAACGATTAGATTTTAGTTATATTGCACACTACTCAGCCAATTATAATCGGAGTGCCATCAGGCGTAGTGCTACTCATAGATAGGTAAACAATTCAATTAAGCGACGTTAGGCATGACCAGTTTCTTGATGAGTACTCACTTGGTGACATTGGAAATTATATAAATATTAAATTTTTGAAATAAACTAAAATATAATTTCTTAGAAAATTTAAAAAAGCCGTTATAAAAGAGTACATCCATCCGATACCAAGATAAATTATATGTACGAAATGTATTTTTTCTAAATCTTAACTACCAAGCTATTGTAACATTGTAATATAATTTGGTGGATCAAAACAAACAGTTGAGTATTTAATTAATTTCATTAGGGCTCAGTAGCATATTATGAAATCCTCAGTGTTTGAAACTACAAGCCTTGTATTTATATCTGTAATACTTTTTCTTTACACTAAAAACCGTTGTGCATTTGTCAATCGTCAGTTATATCCGGCCGTCTTTCAATAAGACAGTTAGTTACATCTTCTGGCTCTTCAAAGGAAAACTATTGAAAAGTAAGGCAATAATAAATTCTATTGTATCAATATGGCTATCAATATTCACGTCACCACGATGCGGTGAAACTTTTGAACAGCGCGCGCTTTCATGTAAAATGAAATTTAATTTTTGCTTATGGAAATTTTCCGTCTTATAACAACTTTTTGCAGAAGCAATTAGCAAATTAATACGATGGATTATTTGGGCTTGTTTTAAATATTAATATTTTATTAAAAAAGTAGTAAGAGTTTTAAAATTCATGAATTATAAAATAATATATGTGCAATAACAATAAAACAATAACAATAAAAATTAAGCTTTAGAAATAACATTTCCATCTTCGGTTGAGGTATCAGTTTTTTTCCATAACAGGACATAAATCATATTAATCAATTTTAAACAATTAGCTTATTCATCATTCAACAATTTGTTTAAAAAATACATATGGGCACTAAAAATCAACCTACATATTTAAATTAATACAATTGTAACGTAGGCGTACATGAGCGGCAAATACTTTCGCACCTGGTGACACAGCAAATAAATAGCTTTATTTTTATCTATGAAAAATTTTCCTCGATAGTGACATAAGAAAAATGTCTCTTAACATTGCGCAATAGATACATTTTTTTATATATGAAAGTAATTATTCCCAAAAGAAAAGAACTCTAATTTGGATGAAAGTGGAAGAGTCGTCTAAAATAACCAAACCATTGTATTCAGGGTACAAAATAATAAAAGCCATTTTTATTTGGAGACAAATAAATCATAAGAATTAGAAAACGACATAAAATATACACTCTAGGTAACATTATATATTTAAAAATAATAAGTAATATAATGAAACAACCTATATTTAATACTTCTACGGAAATAACTTTTACAAGTTCCCAATTTGTCTCGCTGGGTATTTGTAAAAATTGTTTGTATTCATTTGAATACAAACAATTTTTACATAAATAATGAATATGAATCAATTCGTTCAACTTGTCAATTTAAAATCATTTATGTACCAAAATTATTGTATTTATTTGTCATTTAAATGTACATAAAATAAAAAGAATATTAAAATAGCCATTGACATTATGAGAATAACTGCGACACCATAAAATATAACTAAAATTTAATTCTTGTGGGTTTCATATTTTTCAAAGCTTCCATGTATATTTATTATATATAAGAATATCAGGTTTATCCAAAATCTTAATAGTTATTTAAATTTCAGGTAGGTAAAAGTGTCGAAATTTACACTAATCATACATACTAATTTATGTTAGCTCCAAATCAATGTAAGCCACATTCAACCACGACTGTAATTGAAATCTTTAGTCGTAGTCTATTAATAATATAACATATTATAATTTAATATGCTACGCAATACATAACAGGGTATACCTTTATGAAAGAGAAGTACATCTCATGAGATGCCTTTATTAACATGATAATTAATTTCGATGATTCGCGATTAGCTATGCTACGAAATTATTCTACGTCTGTCAACTATTCCACGGTGAGTTAAATCACAAATGGATAGGTACATAAGTTACTCTCGTGTATTTAGGTACTTCACTCTTCATACCTACTAAATGCTACGCACACAGTGGTCCGGTGCAACCGAGATATAAAAAGACAGAATAAACATTTAATCTTTACACAATACACAAAAGAAAACTCCACAAACAAACATTTATAACATTACACATATTACAGAACAATTAGTGACATGTATGATGTGTATTGTGCATAGATAAGGTCCGGGCTCAGCGTATGTCGAAGCAACGTAGCCCCGACGCTGATAATTCTACTAGAACCGAAAGAAGAATATGTCTGACACAATTAAAATTATGTGAATAGATAAAGTTATTACAAAGATAATAGAAGATATATTATAATATATTGATTGAGAACAACTAAGTATGGCTTAATAATATAATAAATATATTAATACATATTTATACTGGGTTATATTACCAAATATAGTGTCAGTCAACAGTGTCTTGAGTGCTTTGCTTGAGCGCACTTTGTATGGAGTTCGACATCTTTACCTATCGATTTTGTGTCCACGGTGAGTAAAATATTCAATTGCGACAATAACAAAGGACAACGTGTAACTAAGCCGGTGGAGTATTAATTTCCCGAATACTCGAGCAAATAACTTAATAGACTATTCACTGAATTATTATACGGTAAATTTCTACGTTATTGATTTCTCAGTATCGTGGAAATTATGCCACCTGGATGCTTTCACATTTTATTTCAATTTATTTAACAACACGCAACATACATTTCTAAAGAATTACTTTTAATATTAATTCATATAATTGAATTTCCTTGAAAGTATGAGAAAAGCCTGAGAATGGGAATCACTAACACACTGCATTGCTTACTGCGTTACTTTGCTAAATTTCTTAATGGCTCGCTCCGAGCTAGACCGCGCATTATAATGTAAATCAAGACCTTTCATTTGATACCACACTCGAATAATTTTATTTTAACCTGCTTATTTGTTCTCTTTGTAAACCCCTACCGATTTCACTTATCTTTGAACTCAAGATTTTTTTCTACTATTCGCCAACAAATATGTATTAATGATACGCCAGATGCCGTCGGACAAACATTAATACTTTTAAACAGACATATTATAAACATACAAACATACACACTCCCCGGACATTTCAACTCTTAGACCTCGCTTCGCATGGTCAATAAATTATATGTAGAATACAATATAAAAGAACAATTTATTAAAAATATAAAACTAGAAATCGTTATAACGATTTTTCTTTATTCGCCATCTGATCACTGGTATTATATCATCTTACAGTATTTTTCATTAAGTAAGTCGCACGGAATTGAAATGGACAAACGACTCCAATAAATGAGATATTATAATACCTTTTCCGCTTGGTTCATATTGGAGGTGTATCCAATAATATTTTACAAAGAAAACTAATCATTCTTCCTTACCGCTAAAATGGCTCTGGCTCTCTTTATAAGTCTCATTGAAATACAATGTATTATTATTCTTTCATTAGTAGAAAACGTAGATCTTTCTTTATCCGGTTTTTAATATTAAAGAAGTTTTCATCCGTAATGCTTCAAGTAGACGTCGTCTATAAAAACAAAAAAGACAAAAAAACATCTAACATTCCATGATTGAAGTATCCACAAACACGCTTGTAACCGAGTGATATTATTTTAACTTACAGCAGTGATTCGTAGAATTCTAACTGTTAACCATTATTCATTACCCTTTTAGCTGTTTGTTCTAGTACAACTGAAATTTTATGAGTAGATTTTTCTATATATTCATAAATTGGTTTCAACTTAAAACAAATTTCATCGCTCATAAAGATAAAAATAGCATGTTTTATGTTATGTCATGTTCGCTGATAGATTTTTTTTTCTAAGTGTAATTAAAGCAAAGAAACATAACATATCATATAATCTTAATACGCTAAATAACATCCTATCGGTCTTCTGATAGCGTCTTGCGTGGTGGTACACGAAAACAAATATTTAGGTACATTTTCGCTCTTCCTCAATAAAACGTGTTAATCGTGGCCTCTACAATATTATTTTGGCATTATCTTATATGATAATCCATCGAGACGTTCGCACTTAACTATAAGCCTAAATTTAAAGTAGGTGAAGTTTACAAACGTGCTCATTCATGTGTCGTTATCAATATGAGATTAAAAAATAATCTTATGCGATAATCTTAAGGCTTGTTTGTGATGTGTAACTGAAAAGTGAATTTGAAGGAAAATCGTTTTATTATTTAAAGCAGGGTATACATTTCATCGATTAACTTGACAATAACGGGATTTGTTTTCTTTAAATTCGTATATCTGGAGGCTCTACCATAGTAGACTTGTAATGTAACAGTTTCACAATTTTTGTAAAGTTTTTTAACCTTTTTCGAGAACCGAAACCATGCACAATCCCCTTGATCACTACCTAATGGAACGACGTGAAGTATTATGTCACAATTTTAAATTTTATAAAACTGCTAACATTAATATTAGGTTAATATAATCCAATCAAATACAAATGAGGTGGTTGTACCGGAGCTGTGGTCAGCGCAGGCTTGTCGCATGTAACGCATTGTGTATAATTGACATCGGTCAATTAAAATTGTGCAATATATACAGTTAACCAGTTATCAATCATTCATATTTTTTATTGCTTTATATATTACAAATGTATGTTTTGTCACTTTTTTTAATTTCAGAGTCACTATTGCAATTTCAAAATTCACGAAATTTATGGTTATGTGAAATAGTAAAGACACGGATGAGTAAATACAAATTTTAAATATTTTTTTGGGTTCATAATCGTATTTATTACCGTATCACTACTAGAAAAATATGTTCTTCTATAAGGCTACTAACTTTTGTATTATAACTTAACCAGAGATTACTAAATAGTAACGACTTAACCATAATATCATCCAATTAAATACAAATTAGGGCTTGTAACGGAGCTGCGGTGAGCGCAGGCTAGTCACATACAACGCATTGTGTATAATTGACATCGGTCATTGTGAGATATGTCCTTGGAGCTAATCACGTTGTATTATCCATTATTAAGAACTTTAATTGCTTTCAGCATTAAACATATGTTTATATCGATAACTTCTCATATAACTTACAATGACGACTTAATATTAGTACCTAAAAATTCGTAGAATGTTGAGATATAGTAAATAAATTTTATAATACTAATTTTAAGTACATTTTTATGTAAAAAAGTAACATATATAATCTTACAAGATAACGTCCCACATTTTTCTTCACTTTATAAATTTACATTTAATATTCTTTCATAATAAAAGTCTTTACAATATAAATCCATCTTATCTCATACTCACACTCAGCTTAATCCACATCGCCCAATCCCACCTCGGGTTGTTTACCTGCAAATGGAAATCAATATTTTCATTTCGTTACAAGTATTCCTTTAGAAAAATTATAATGGTCTTAAGGAAAGCCTTTGTTGTCTTCAACTGGTTTTTCTTTTGATTACTTCATAGTTTTTACACACTTTATTCGTGAACTCTTTATTTTGAGTTGCGTAAGTTTGTTGTAAATTATTGTTTTTGTACAAAAATGCTTATAGATCTTTGTTTGACATACATCTATATCAAATATAGATTTTTAGTATTGTTTTTTTCTTTCATCAAATGTGATCCTTTATTTCGCCAACGAACTGGAATGGTCGGGAAACCATCCCATGTTTATTTAAATAAAATCAAAACAGATCTGAATAAGCATTCAACTGTCAAAATCTTCTACACATTTGGGCTTCATTATAATTTGGAATATTAATAAAACAAAATATGTTGCCGACATAAAATCAAAATAAGCTTATTTGCAAAAATCCATTTAATGTTATTAAAAAAATACAACATGAAATTCTCGGAAAAATGTGACAATCTTTATAATTTTGTATGTACAAAAAATCTTATATTTTCTCAGTTACGTTTCTGAAATTTTAGCGCTTCTAAATAAGAACAAAATTATGATTTTATTCAAATCTATCTGAAAGGAGTAATTTTTAATATGTGTTCGTGTACTTTTCTTCGAGTAGAATATTCAGGTGGAAAGATTAAAAATGAAATCGTGGAAAACATTGCATATTATTCCACGATTTCCATAAAAATTATATGTGTAAAAATCTAAATATTTTATTAAAGTTCCAAAAAATAATGCTTATTATTTATTTTAAACAGAACATTATGACCTGCAACATTCTACAAATTTATATTTTCTAATTATAATTTCTGAGGATCTCTGAATGACAAATGGACTCCGATTCGGCCGGTGCGAATGAAAGCTCCCTATGATCACAGGGTTATTTATTCTCTTTATTATATAATTTATTTATATTTTAGTAGCACATAACCCGACTCTTTTTTTTTATTCAGGCAAGAATGGCATAGTTTCCAAAAATCTTCAAATTTTTGAAGTATAAATTACAATATAAAAATATAACCTATTTGCCAATAGTTGGTCAAATTATAAGAAACTAATATTAAACACTAAGAAAACTATTCAAAAACGGATACTGGTGTTTGTTGATATAGGTACAGAGTTAACATACATGAGTTTGTTACGAATCGAATATTAGAAAAGGTCAAACGCTCCTAATACATAACTGATGCGCAACCTGATTCTGAAAAGGGAATATGTTATGTATTTATTCCCCGTTAATACATCGTATACTAATGAGAAGATTTACAGCTACACTTGTTTTGTTTCAATCAAATCTAATCAATTTTCTGCTTTGATAAACACAGTGTAAATAAGCTGAAGCGTGTTTATAACGTCTCTTTGAACTAATCTCAACTGTTGTTTGAAAAATAATAACGTTATTATTTTGAAAGAGAACTAAAATTTTGGTAGTTGTTATTAAAATGCTTTTTGAAGACGTTCAAAGGAAAATCTTTACAAGAGAAAGGTGTGGCTTATCAGTAGTCTATAAGATTGAAATATCATTGAATAAAGTATTGCATGTCTTAGTGCCCTCAAGTAACAAGACCTTGATTAGTTTAAAATAATTTACCTTTAATATGCTTAAAATATTAAACCTTAGTACCGTACTAAATATTATACCGTATAATTCTATATGAACCAACACTAGCATATAAGTGGCCGCCGTCTAGCTCTTCTAGAAATTCAAATGACTAATATTGTATATTCCTTTAGTGTGGTTACTGACTACGAATTCAGATATTTCCCTAATAGCATTTACATATTTGATAATCAAAATACTATCAAAACATTTTATTTACACTATTTCCACTGTTTATTAAACAATTTGACTAATTTATATTTTTAAATTTCACTAATTCGGATATATTTTTAATCGACCATAGACCAAACCAACTTGTAATTTTCTTATTAAATCTTTTATTTTTAATTATTTTAAATAAGTAGTAAATAATATGACCATATTTTTTTTAATTGTTGAAGCTTTTGAATTACGCGAATTGTCTGTTTGATATTGTTTACTGTCTGGATAGTGAATTATTGAAACCGTTTGTAATAATATAATAACAAGTGGAAATAGTGTCAATAAAACGTTTTAGTAGAATTTTGAATATACATTTGTATCAAGAAATGACAATACATTCTATAAAGTATACATTTGATAATATTTTATATTTTGGGCGGCTGAAGATTTGAAATGGTTAACGATTGGTATAAACAGACACAACTTATGGGAGAGCATGAAATCTCTGAATGAAGAGATTTTTTGTGGGAGTGGGAAATGTACAGATTAAAAATTTCGTGAAAACGATGATTTCGTGAACCTGTAAGAACCTATTAAACGAAGAGCAACGCAGGTATACTCGTATTTTCTAGATAGAGTACTCGCAGACATCCATAAATCCACTAAAGCATTCATAACACTGCATTCTATAAAAAATAAACACAACTATTAGATAAAGAGCAGAAAAATTCTCCCGATAATAGAATATTGTTCGCAAACTGATTGAAAAAGCCGTAGTAAATAAAGTCTATTAAATAAATTACTTCAATATTCTTAATGCGAATGTAGGCCGCGCGAAGCGTAGAGCGTGTACAAAAGATTTGTTGTGTGGATTGATCTGATTTCTCAGTGCATCAAGCAAGGATCACGCGTAATAGCTATACTTATTTACTTGTGAGCGATTGCGTTGAAGTAGTCGCTTTATTTAAATTGCGAGCACTTGTTGATATTACGATAAATATAGCATTCAGACGCAAACCGTTTGAACTATTTCATATATTTTTGAGTGTTTTTATTAAGGTTTTAGATATATACTCGATATTACCGTTTTGACGTGATTATGTATTAAGACTGTTAGAATGGTTTGACATATAATGCATGGTAGTTCAAATAATATTTATGTTCATGGTATTTTATGGTTTAATTCAGTTGCTTTTCAGATTTTTCTATCGATATGCAAATTGTGAAGCATGTTATTAAAGGCATATACTTGTTTTTGTTTTTGAAGACGAATCGAAATTTGTAAATAACGCTTCTTTTTTGTCGCACGACTGGTAGCTACTTAAACAAAAAGTAATGTATTAATATGTCACTCTTGCTAGTTTATTTAGGATTCAAATCGATGGAAGACAATATATTATCGTCACTTTTAAGGGGAAGAAAGGCACGAATTTACATTTGCCTAGCCTTTTGTGATGTGTGTGGTCACATTCAAACACCTAAAAATGTTATACATTCATTGTATGCCCTAAATCCTAAACTATATTTAAGTGATTTTTTCCCTAAATATAAATTTAAGTCACCCAGGTAATATAAGAATCGTCATTCATTTTACAAAATCTACGAAAGTTATTATTACTATAATTTGACAAACCTTAGTTATTTATAAATTTTGGCATTTAATAATGTATCCACTTCTTCCTAGATAGATAGATATATTGACTAGATATATTGTCATCTTGAAGTATTTTCACCTTCCTGCCTTTACCTCGAGTCTTCGCTAAAAGCATCGTAAAACAATCAATCTTGCACCTTATAAAAATGTAACAAATCTTCCATGCGACCATACCTTGCTTCCATTTTTCACACCAATCCCATATAATCCATTACCACAGTCAGGATGTATGAGTAAACAGACCGGCCCGTAAACTGCCCTTTGATATTTTCTATGTAATCATTCATCGGTTGTGAGTACACACAGTGATTGATTGCCGCAAATATACAACTTTTCAAAGTGGAATTATTTCTTGAATATTTAAAATACGGTTCAATAGTTAAAAGTTGACTAGGGACTATGCAGAGATCGAAATTCCACTGAAACTAATAATTCAATCTTTGAAGCCGGTTTTTGTAAATAATTTCTAAATGAAACGGCCCTTAATTTTTTGAGCATTCTCCTTAAAAAAAATAAATATATGTAGTTATTAATTTTTTTGCAATTCATTCTTTTATTCTTCTAACGTTGGGAGGTAATAGTTTGTATGTTGCAACTTGCAATACCAATAACTCAATCACGCAAAATTATCTAAACGGATTTGGATGGATTTTGGCCCGCAGATTAATTAAGTTGGATTAACTGAGATAATGTAGGTGAAGCCGCAGGCAGTAGCTAAAACATCATCACACCTAATATAATCATTGTAAAAGTAACTTTGTATGTCTTACTCTTCTTTACGCCTAAACCACTGAATCGATTTGGATGAAATTTGTACACAGGCAGTTTGAATCCCTAGTACTAATACTAGGATAGCTTCCATCCTGAAAATCACGCAGGTACGGGAAATATACATGTTTCAATTCGCGGAATCTAGTAAATAATAATTAGGATTAACAACAATACATCTTTATAAATCGACATAGAGAGTTCAAAAAAGGTATAACTAACCATGCAGTTGACTCAGCGCGACATTCAATTTAAATTCAAAAACAGCGATAAAGCGTGGATAATAAAACGTCATCTCGTTCGTTTCGTTTCAAGTGCCCACAAATATTTAAGTGTTCGCTTGTGTAAAGAGCTTTTTATGGACTAACTAACGTTTTGCGACTGCCTGTAAGCCTTTGCCAAAGATTTTTATTTTCATGAATTGAATTTAGTTTCATTTTATTACTAATGATTTTTGCATTCTGTTCTTCAATGCATTTTCGTCTTCTATTTACATGGACTTCAAGTATTTATAACGGGCTATATGTACTACTATTGTTGTTGGAGTTAAATAATAACAAGAAATTAAATGCAGCACCATACACAAAATGCATTTTTTGTTGAGAACCCTTCTTGTCTGAGATCGATATATCTTTTGATGATGTTCTATAAAGTTATAAATAGGACTAATTTTCTAAAAAATATGTACAGTGGCATAAGGCGTTAATAGGAAATCTGTTTTTGCATCAAAGCGAGAATTCTGGATAGCGGCTCATTCATCTTAATTATTCATGGCCGAGATATCGATCCCTAGCCGTCTATCTAACATCTGTAGACTGCTCACTCTCATACACAGCAACTGTATTTTTACATTCTTATATTAAATAAATTTTCATAAATTAAAGACAAATATGTAAGCATACTTTAATAACGCTGTTTTATTAGACAAAAGATATATTGTACACATTACATTTACATGCAGTTAAACTATTTATATGATTCCAAAATTTAATATTTTATTATTGTGACTTTTAACTTCTTAAAATATGTTTATGTTTTTGGAATCATAAATAACTAGCAACGAGCTGCGGCTTCGCATGTACTATATTATGCATGTTATAGTTGGGTATTTTAAAGATCTAAACATACAGAGGGACAGATAACGGGAAGCGATTATGTACTATACTATGTAGTCATTTGAAAACTAAAATACATTAAATTCTTAAGTTTAAAATTCTTTAGCCTACACAAATGTGATTAGGAAATCAAGAGTAAAAGTTTAATTGTATTTCTCCATTGGAGCCCAAGAATAGGCAAGGAATTCCTCGGAATTCACTTAGAGGGAATAATAAATTTTGTGAGCACAAATAAACGATGACTTGTTTCCAGACTAATATTATAAATACCTAAGTAGCTGTGTTAAACAGAATTTTGGCTTCGAAGATATATAATATAAGAAAACAGAGAATATAAATGATTTTATCGTATAAACGAAGCTGAAGGTGGTTAAAATATTAAATATTAACAGCTCGTTGAAGACTTTTATACACATGTGAAAAGAAGGGTTATATAACTTTTTCGGCTTAGCATTCTGTCTGAATATTAAATCTAAATATTAATTTAATAACGACCTTGTGTAAAGTATAAGCTCAAAAATTATCTTCAAAATAATAAATTGTTGAAATTCGAGTAATTGCTATTTTCAACAAACTAAAACTGTATATATTATACATGATTCGTATACGTAATGGACCCTTTTTGTCTAATAGCCGTTACGTTTTATTCCAAAAAATTCTAACCATTACAATGTCGATAGGAAACTTAAACCAAAAAGATGGCAAAGGCCAATTACCAACTAAACTCGTTAAATTTCCTTTGCGTTTCAATTCCTACCTTCCTCCCCTGAATGGAATGACCAAACTCGTTGAGAAGTTAAAGCATATTCTAAAATTGGATTTCGGATACAGCCTTTAAGTAAGGCTGAATGAAATTAAATAAGGAGTATTTTTGCTGAATGTTCGAAGATATTTCAAGGCTTCGAGGCTATAAATGTGGCGTTGTTTGAAGAATTACTCTAACATTAAGAGCACCCGACGTGAGGAGAATTATTAAGTGTATGTGGAAGTTGAAGTTGATTCCGTTCTAGATATACGGATCCTCTCGCATCAGATTAATTGCTCCTGAAGCCAGTAACATTTTATTTTAGTTACTCTGGATTTGAGCGCAACATTTGTTATCTTTAACCGAACTAGACAGTACCAAAATATGTTATTACATTTCGTACGGCAGAGGACCTATATACAAATAGAGTCAACTAACAACAATAGTTAAAAAAATTACAACAATTATAGTTCATTATATATGCCACAGTTTACATTTGGCATATAAAATGAACTATAAGTTTTATGTATATAAATTTTTTCTCGAAATTATTGGAAAATATGGCAAGCATTGTGACGATTCAGAAACATAATTACATTTTATCCAATGCAATCTCATAATTTCTATGAACCTTTGACATATTTTATGTAACGATATTAATTCACTTAACACTTATAAACTCGCATTAACTTTAACGAACGTTAATGATTATATTAGTGAATAAATTATATTCGTTTGTTATATACAACTATATATAATAATAATATACTATACGTAGCTATTGCTTACGCTTAGTTGATGGTATGCCTTTATGTAAGAATGCAAATAGATGAAGATCGTTACTTGTTGTAGAATTTTCTTCAACGACTTAAAAAGAATTTCATTAAGAGCATTGTTGGGCAGCATCTTTTATTTTTTAAGTGAAACCACGCTTAAAAAAAAACAATTTGTTATTCTGTAGTATAGGGCTCCAACATATTTATTTTATTTAATTATTATTCTTCAATACACTTAACATATAGAGGAATATTAAAACATTTTAAAGCATTTTTCACAGTGTAGTGTATCAGGCAGCTTTATCACTAAAATAGTCATCACTATTACAACCAGGGCAGAAAGAAAAGAAGCAAATACATAAGTTGCCAGTGATAAGTTGGGGCACTTAATTTTTTTCAAAAAACAAGCCTTTCTTCTTTTCCTTTAACATATTTTTAATATTAATTCAAAAGTTTCAACAAAAAAGTTTTGTAAATATAATGCGTTGTTTACTATTATTTTATAGATTATCGTTTTTAATATCAAGTCATTTTTATCACGAGTCTACAATATTGTATTACAGTATTGTGTGTGCGTAAAAAGCAAACGTTAACCAAATAACAAAGGTCTCTGGCCAGCTCATCGATCTCATTCTGATCTCCACAGTATTATCGTGTTAACCCCGGTGATGACGTTAATCTGGTACAGTGTTGATGGACCGATTGAGTTACGGCCTACGTATTCCCAACAAACGTAAATACATACGAAAACGTATTACGTGTTAGTCTCTTTTGTTATTTTCATTATGATGATAATGAGATCCTAAGATTAATAGAGATAAATTTATATTATTTAAAGTAGATGGGATTGATTGATCATGCTTTTTGGATTCTGGAATATAAAACAATCCTGCGTGAAATTAAATGCATTTCGGAAAGCGTTTAAATTCTACAGTGTCATAAACCAGACATTAACTTATAAAAGTATGATATATTTAGGTTTTGTTTAAATTGACTTCGTGAAAATCGGTCCAGTTATTTCATTACAAACAGACAAAGTTTTTGCTGTTTAGTGTGGATTACACTAAATTGATTATTATATATCTATTATTATGTAAGTTTGAACTTAAGCGATGCAGCAGGATATTTATTCAACAACTATAAGATGCAATAAACAGTTTCTAACTTTCTAAAACCAATATAAATAACAATTGCAACTTGCACGCAATACCTTCATTAATTTAATAGTTTTTTTGAAGGTTGATGTTATGATGCTACATGTGCTAGATTGGGGAATTATATATCGGCGAATTGGACAAACTTTCAAAAGTAATATATCACAAGTCGGTGCCAAAGATTATAAGAACAAAATGAAAACGATACATACATACATACATACGATACAGACATATGACAATAACAAATGAGTCAAATAGACTTAATAAATATAAAAAACAATGAGTGAGAGGATCACTATACCACACTTTACTGTATAAAGTGTGGTGTGGATGACTGTAAATAAATTACATATAGTATGTACTTCAACAGTAAGCATTATTTTTCGCCCTTCGACTTTAATGCACTTAGGTAAAACCATCATATTTCTACGTAACCGTAAGAGTCTTAAATATAGAAAGTGTCCGTAAATCAAAGCTACAGGTGTTATTTCTCAACAGAATAGACAACATTTATGTGAGTATCATTGTAAAGATATAAAAGGGGAGCTTAAGGTACTATCATCCCTTGCAATACCCCTTCTTATTCTCTTTTCCCGTAGATGCAAGCAATTTCATGCCGTGACCCCGGGCTCTTACGCAACAACTATAATAGAAAAGGTGTTCTATCTATTGCAGGCCCCAATAAATCTATCGAAGATAAAAAAATTATTTTCAAGGTTTTGCAATAAAGTTTTCATATATTACATTTAAAAATTTCATTCGCAAATTCGAAAAAATGTCCTCAGCATTTAGTCAACAATATTTCTTAATAAGCGAATCGCCATTACCGCGCTTTTGTTAAACAAAAGAATACTA
The DNA here is from genome assembly GCA_001586405.1 of Phoebis sennae. NCBI lineage: Eukaryota > Metazoa > Arthropoda > Insecta > Lepidoptera > Pieridae > Phoebis > Phoebis sennae. The sequence goes on from LQNK01000738.1 coordinate 372,674, forward strand.
ACAATTACTTCGTGTTATACAGAAAAGAAAGCTTTGTTAAATAGACAATTGTAATTCTAGATCCACATCGACCTATATCTGACTTCTATCAGTTTTTCCTTTATATATTAAGAGTGAATATTATAGGTAAATATGTTTTTTACCAACTTTATCACTTGTTACCTGATACGATATGGAAATACAACGGTTTGGAATTAATTAGCATGCTGATAACAACAGGTACAGTGTGTATCGAACAACAATTAACTAATCTTTTATAAATAACAATTATCCAACACAACGACCGTTATAAATTGCTATCGGGTATACATTCGTTTTGATTTATGCTTTATTTAACTCGGTTAATGAGAATCGTATTAAATTAATCCTACGCAGAAAGTTCAAATGGAAAATTAAACACATAATTTAGTAAACCTAAATATATTTTGTGTAAACTGTCAATCACGGAGCGCAGTTAATTCGGCATTAATTTAACCCGAAGTTAAATGAAGCTTCATAAAATTCGAAACGCAACAAAATGAAACGCATTGAAACCAGTTGTATTTTCAATTTAAATTAGGAACATCTTCATAAAATCGAACCAGAAACTGTTATCTTTTGTTTTATTTTGGATTCAACGACATCGGTCGTACGACAATGTTACGTAGGCTAGGTTAGCGTGGCGCTGCGACGCCGCCTGTATCGACCGTTGCCTGTTGAATGCCGCCGAGCCCCCTCTGCCCCCATCACCCCAAGACCTTTCCCACCCCCTTTACTTTTCACGTGCTTAAAATAGGAGCGTGCGATGTCGATATTTGAAACATTAACTTTCCACAGAACACTTAGCTTCTCTTTACCCCGCTAAATAAAGTACCATCATGAAAATACTCCATTCACTCCGGTGATTTGGATTTAATGAACTGGAAAAATATTATATATTGAAATGGACGTACTGATTTTGTAACGACAAAAAATGGTAACCCTTTTATTAACAACATTTAATTCGTAGAGTTGCGACAAATACAATTTTGAGGTTGATAAATTATTTTTATGGATATTTAGTTGTCTTATATATGTCGCAGTAAGATAGAAAAAGCCGTAACATAGTTATATCCCTAGGGATATAATTACATGCCGGAACATAGTTATACGAAGGCGATTCATTACTATCTCACTAGGAATATAGTTATAAAACGGTCCAAGTTTAGTGATATACTTATATTACTAGATTAAGTTTAGTGAAATAGCTTTCGGAGTGTGCAGCGTTCCTGTAAAAAACGAATAAACAGTGTTCTAGTAAATGATGTGCCTGTAAGAAGCATTCAGTGCTATGTTATTCTAAATGTCATGATTCCTCTTCTTGTCTGAACAAAAATTAGAAATTACTTATAAATAAATCTCATACAAGATATCTCAAAACTGTTGATTAGTTTTAGTGTTTGATTAGTTATAATTGCATTGTTAATGTTTAAATTCCAAAAATTATGGTAGATTTAATTATAATTGAAATTACTTTAATACGTGTAATTACGTGTTAAAGTCACAAAGTATTGTAACTAACTGCAGGAAATATAAAGTAGATCTTTTAATAAAGATAAAATCAAATTATTATACCAATTTTTATTTAATTCTATGGTAGATTTCTATTTCACTAAACTTAATCTAGTAATATAAGTATATCACTAAACTTGGACCGTTTTATAACTATATTCCTAGTGAGATAGTAATGAATCGCCTTCGTATAACTATGTTCCGGCATATAATTATATCCCTAGGGATATAACTATGTTACGGATTTTTCTATCTTACTGCGACATATATATAAAAGAAAATTCTATGTTACAATTTACATATAAAGCTTAACGTCGTTGACTATTAAGTGCTGAAGTGTTAATACTAATGCTTAACGGTGCATACATAAGCGCTTAAACTGAGCGTCAATGTGTCCACCGTTGTGTTTCAAACTTTCCTAGCCATTATCTGGCTTCTACTCCATGGTTATTTTACACAAAGTGTAGCCACTTTCCTGGAAGCAATATAAATTAAATAAACGTCCATTACTGGCCGCTATTGATCGCTTAACTCATTTGAATGCTCCTTTTATTGTAGCAATTATTTCACGTTTTACGGCTTAATAATAACAAATAACAACGTTAATGAAACAAAATCACGTATCTCTTTTATAACTATTAACAAAACCTTTTCCGGGGCCTTTTTTTAAATATGTAGGTATATTATGACGCGTGCATAGTTTTCTATATTTTTGTCTCATCTACATATAGACATGTGCAAACCTTTACGGTCATACTATAAAAAATTAAAGAAATGTTCAACAACTGTTTTAACTACAAAAGGTTGTTTAGTAATAGTTTAGAGATAGACGCTGCTTATACACTGTCTAAACGTCAAACACGTCAAGCTTAGACCATCGTTTAACACATGTTTTAATTATTAGACAATGTTTTACTAAACAGGTGTTAAATCAATGTCTAAATAAGTGTTTGTAGTAAGACTGTTATTTTTCATTTATTGTTCATTAAAATTCTTCAGTTTATTAAATATAAGCACTCGCGGATCTCAACAATG
>LQNK01000738.1:379512-394667 GCA_001586405.1 Phoebis sennae
CTTCAAAAATCCACAAAGTACAGAATTTTGTAGCCCACGCGGGCGAAGCCGCGGGCGGAAAGCTAGTTATTAATAATTTAATTATACAGTTTATGATATTATATATATAAACTAATTGACTAAAAAAGCTCTTTCTTCTTTAAAAAATAAAATCTCAAGAATTATCGTAACCTGTAATTATTGTATAAATGTAGAGGTAATAAATAAATGAATCGAATTTAAAATTCTGTAAGATAATTAAGGCTTACCAACTACCACAAATTTATTATTAACGAACAGAAAATCTGTACAGCTTAAAATTCCCGCTTTGAAATTATAAAAAATTTAATGAAAAATGTGTTAAATGTATGCGTTTCGTGTGTTTATGTCCTCATTCGAACAGTCGGATCGTATAATTGGACACAAAATTTTATGGATACTCGGACCAGAGTTAACGCCACATGGCTCTTATTTTCTGTAGAAAATAAGAGCCATGTGGCGTTAACTCTGGTCCGAGTTTTTATCATAATATACGCCAATGAAGACGCGTGCAGCGTGCAATGAAGACGCGTGCACAAAAGCAGAATTTTTTAACCTGTAGGTTAAAAATTCTGCTTTTGATTACATTAAATAATAAATAAACGAAATGTATTCCGTTTAAAAACACCTAAGTAATTGTACGTTACTTACATATAATAAAAATTTCGTTATAATAAAATTTTAGGATAAATAGTACAGGATCACGGTTCATCATTTGTTACTACGAGCTGGTTTTTCATGAGTAGCTTCCCTTTGACTAGACGCCCAACTTTTTTTCCTTACAGTATATCAGGGAGCCTGTACTAAAAGGAGATACTTATTTAAATTTAATATTTGGTTTAGGTTCTTAACGCCATTAGTAATAAGTGGATACTATTAACAATTTTGACCAAAATTTTTCTGTACATTCTTGTTACTTTTACCATTTAACAATGGAAGTGATTATTTCTACTAATTCTCGGGTTTAAATTTGTGAATTATTTATAACTAGATTTTCCGTCGGTTCATTCGTGTTGTATATAACTTATGAAGTATAACCGAAAGTAATTATTCAATTAAACTTGCTTACGAAGGTTTCCACTTATCCTATTGTTGATCCCTTTTGAGATTAATTAATAAAATATTAATTGTTAACTGAATATTTAGGAGAACCGATTGAATATGACCGTTAATGAATGTCAAATCATTGACCGTATTGTATTTTGTTTACTTTAAGGATTGTATATCGCTGCAAAGGAAATATTATACTGCTGTCAGTATATACATATTATTATTATATCATCAATAATACATAGTTATATATTGAAATTACAATGGAAATCATATTTACGAATAATAATAATATAGTGCAAGTGTAAGTAATAAATTGTAATTACATTTAATTTTGATTTTGCCTTATTTACCGAATGAGCTCGCTAGTTAGTAACTTCGCACTTACGCATTGCATTAAAACTTCCACTTTAACTATAGAAGTGCTAGTTAGACGAATTAATAATATGAGCGTTTAAAAATTTACATACACATTGAATGATTTACAAAAGTTATAAATACAGAGTTGCTAAATTTTAAAATTGATGTTAGGTTCTCAGGAGTATTAGGATGCGCGAGGCCCCTAGAGGATACTAGAGCGAGGCTCCAGGCGTTTGCCCTCTTCGCCACCCACTACTGTCAATGATTCCATGCTATGGAATTCTATGTGATTTAAAATGTCTTCTTTTCGTCAAAATCGATATAACTAAAATAAGACTTATTATGAACCATGTAATTTGTATTATAAACGACTATTTTCCAGAAATTGTAAGGATGTTTACTGTCTATGTATGTTATTAAGGAAATATAAGCAAGCGACAGATACTTCGGAGCCCTTTCGTAAGACGTAATTACATTTCGGTGAAACCGCTTTTATACGCTTCTAAATATACCATCTATGAACTTAACGTTCCTTTTTGAAGATACGCGTAATATTAAAAACACATAATTACAAAGTAAAAAAAATACTTCTTTAATTAGGATTAAACATTGCTAATTGGAAGGTACAAAATGTCAAACTTAATGGAAAGATTTTCCTTACACATTTCGAATTTACTACAATCAGCTGTGTCAACACTATATAAATTGCGTAAACTTTAAACAAATCACTGAAACTTCACCGCAAATTCAGCTAGTTGATACAAATAAATTAAATAAATAGTGTAATTCTTAATACAAAATGAATTTAGTTTCCACATTGAAATCTACATAATCTATTTAAGTAAACCTATGCTATGTTATGCTTATTTTCTTCTTTTTTTTTGAATACACTATAATACCATGAGGCACTAGCGATTAGCCCCGACTAATGCAAGGGAATTATATTTTTGAAAATCATTACACCCTTAGAACTTGCCATGATAAAAAAATAAAAAAATAAACTTTCTTTCTTTACAGCTTTACATGTAAAACATGGTAAATCAATAAGAGCATGCATATTTCTATCGATCGATATTAATTATATGTAAAATGTTATCGACATTAATCAGCGATCCAATTACATATTATTTTTAGGTCACTTGTCCTCCAACGTCCTACAATATTGAATTCGTTAGTTAATACGCTCCGTTGAGCCCTGAATCACTATAATGTCGATCTATGAATTGATATTACATACAAATCGTAACAATGGCTGATAGTTGTATGTAATCTATACCAAGCTATATAATATGGTCACTGCTAATGTCTTACTCCGACTCTAATATGTGGATGGTACTTCAATTATACGACTAAGCCTTTTATACTATTCTATAGACTGAATTATATTAATAAAATAATATATGTGGCATAATCAATAACTAGCCACGTTCCGTAGTTTCACCCGCGTATCTCACTTATGATTCCGTGGGAATTCCGGGATTAGAAGTTGCCTATATGTTATTCTGGTTCCTCACCTATATGAATACCAAGTTTCATCACAATCGATTCAGAAGTTTTTTGCGTGAAAGAGTAACAAACACACATACATACATTGTACCAAACTTTCGCATTTATAATAAATATTAGCAGGATATTTTAATTAAAACACCGCCATTAAAAATGTCCTCATGTGAAATATTTGTACAGCGTTTAATCTATTGTTTCAAAAAATTACATTTTACATTAATTATTTAGGAAATAGTTGGATGATTTGGTGGTGATGCAATATGTATTTTAAAAACAAACGCAATTTTGCGTTAATCGATTTGAATATGATTATTTCAACATGAAAATATGAACGACTTTGTTAACTTAAGCACTAACGATCAAGTACTTGGTCAGTAATTCGCATACAACGTTATTATAATATCATATTGAAACAAGCGGTAAGTGGTTATACAGCGATTTCGATTTTCCTAACTTCAACTTGAGGCAAGGGTTTGAATTTACAAACCACATGAATGGACAGAAATTTAAGTGGCTGTTTCAACTAATATTTTCTGTTTGTAACAGAAGTATCATACTTTTCTAATTTTCACCATCCTACTTATATTATAAATTCGAAAGTTTGTGAGGACGTATGAACATTTGTCACTTTTGACGCAAAAACTAATGAACCGATTATGATGAAAGTTGGTATACATATAGGTAAGGGTTCAGAATAGGCTACCCTTCATCCCAAAGTTGCCACGGGATCAGATGTTACGCGGGTAAAACTGCGGGCCGCGGCTATTTATTAATATGATAATTTAATTTAAATGACTGAACGCGAATGCCATAACCAATGCTGAACTAGTGATATCACTGAAAACTAATAAATTAAAACTCAGTTTTAGCATAAATACAAGTTTTCAAAGTTCGTTAAACATACGTAAAAATATTTGTCCATAATATAATAATTCATGCAGGCGTATACAGCAGAATTTCACACCAAATATAAACAATGAGGTAAAACAAACACCACGTTCAGACAAAGCTTTTTCATCAGGCGCCACAAACTGATTCAATTTTGCAAACACAATTTCTGGTAATCGATCGTCGCCAGATTGAGCAATAAGCAAACAGACGACAGCTAATTATAATTTTATATATAAAGTACCATGGTGTAATTCAGCTCATGAAAATTCTATAAATTATTTATATATTGTATTAAAAGTAAACGGTTGCCTTTTAACTGGAAATAAGTAAATTATCTAGTATACTTTTAATGTTACTCAATCGTATCTATATTAATAATATTAATCTGAAGAGAGTGTTTATTTGAACTCGGTATCTCAGTAACTAAGTACTGTACCGATTTGAATTTTTTTTTGTTAGATAGAACATTAATGGAGGAAGGTTGTAGGCTATATATGTACGAGTATAGCATTACGCTACGAGAGCGAAGCAGCGCGGAACAGCTAGTCAGTTATAATAATGCTACATTATTTAAATTTATTTTGTTATATGATATTGACTATGTATTTGACTATTAGTTTAAGCCTTGTTTTACATTTATTATGGGGCACTTATAAGTAATGATAAACTTCACAAATGTTACGCGAAACTATTAATATTAACCTTCATAAGCTTATTAAACCTTGTCTAAGAGGGAAGTTGGGACTTCTAATCAGTAACGTGTCAGTTCGAAACGGGTCTTCTGAATCCACATCGACACAAATAAAATACTAATTTTCATCATGATTATTATAACTCGCCTTTGATTAATACATATGAGTAGAATATTAAGTATAAATGGATTTAATTTTCTGCCTTACTTTTTTTATGAAATACCTTCAGTATTCTCATACAATTGCATTATACTTTTAATAGCCATCAGGCAGCCGTAAAAGCTTTTGGAGTAAAAGTTCCATTTAAATAATTAGCTCTAGTTTTATTCCCATCGTGTATAATTCTATTATCCCAACGAAAAATAAATTATTTATATTTTGCTTGAACTATTTATGAATGTTTTGTTATAAAAAAATAATTTCTTGTACTTCATGCTTTCCATCAAAAAGTTTTGTTAACTTTGATGAAATAAACACACGTTATAAATATCCATAAATTTCAATTCTAGGTAATACACATGGCCGCTGCAGAGGTCGTTTGTTATCAAAGAATGTTATTGAAGTTATGAAACTTTTTGTGCCCCTTCAGTCGGCACACTTCAGTGTTAGGATATAAATCTTATAACCCTATTATATAGGAACTGAAAATTGTAATGAGAGACTTTTATAAGTTGTGTAAATATTCACATGATATAAATACTTTATGCATGTATGTTATTAGCATGTACGTTTTTGTCTCAATTTTGATATACTTTAATGAATGTTAAGTTATTATACCTGTAAACTATAAATATTCATCTCAGTAATATGGAACCTATGTATTTTAGTAACAAATAACCTTCCCTTCTTTTGCCTTAAATCAACATTCAATGGATTACATCGTAAAATAATAAAGATTACCCAAATTTTCCTTGAACAATATTGTCTAAACTTCTATTTTTAATACGTAACGTTATAGTCATGCTGCCTAAATATAATGCCTGCTTGCGCATTACACTTTTGTAGGTTCGTAAACTTTGCGAAAAAACATCGACAGCTACGCTATAAATCGTTCTCAGTTTGTGGAAGAATAATTACAGAAAACCAATAATAGATACTTTGCGTTTTAACGGCTATAAATTTCATATAACACGTTTTTATGATTCACAATTTCCGAATTTTAACTGTTGTATAAGATTTCTAATTACACGACTGTTTCATGGCTATGTTTTCTTACCCAAAATTGATATTTCATTCGTCATGTTGTGTCTATCTGTTTTTGGACACACTATATCCTCAGGACATTCATTTTTAAAAATACACATAGGCATTTTAGAACAATCTTTTTCTGACCTAGTTAGTAAATTAAATATTTTTTTAAATTTTAATTTAAACGTTTTAAAACATTAGATCCTTTGCTGGTCAATTGGGTAAAAGTAAAAATTTTGCACAATGACTACATAGATTTAGCCATCGTTCTTGCTTTACACATAAGGTGACATGTTAAGAACAGAAATGACTATCTAATTCTATTTATTTATAAATTCAATTTCTTCTACAAGATTATGAAGACGCGTGTCTACACGATTTTATTTTATAGCTAATTCTGTCCTGTTATAGTAATGTATAGGTTTGGAACTAATATCTTCCAAAGTAATAATCTTGAACGATGTCCGGTCACACGATTTACTATTATTTATCATCTAAATAATAGTAAAACGGCCATGCCTATATTCATATATAGACTATAGTTCAGACTAGAGATAGAATTTGTTAAATGCTTTTTACCTGCGATAAGACTGAGGAGCAACAGGCCAGCTACGTCTCGACCGCAGCACCAGCGCCACCCGTGGCATGGAGCCCTGCGGGTTGCTCATCTGCGGCGCTGACGTGCGCTTGCGGCTCCACCCGCGCCGGCTGCTGTTGGCGCCCCACAGATGCGGAGAACCTAGAGCTGAAAGATTAAGAAATACTATAAATATTTATTTACGGGCAGTCGCCATTTCCTCCAATTTAAGTGCGAGATTTTAAAAGGTTGAGCCATAGGCCCATTGCTTCTGCAGATAAACAGGACCAACATAGGACCGGGAAAGTCACAACTCATCTAACAGAAAATCAGCGTGAAGTAGTTGTGGTTAATATTATATTATGTTTCGTACGGTGAGTGGAAACGGCAGATGTCTTTATTCCCATACCATCCCTCTCCTGATCCCTCATATTCTATCAATCCAACTGTTAGTTGGTGTCGATGGGCCACGGTTGTCACTTAACATTATTAATCAAGTACAGTTAACCGCATGAAAAGCCGTCGATCAGTATATCGTACACGACGAATACAAGTGAACAGCGTTTCTGTTTTGTTCTATGTAGTTCTGCCCTACGTTGGGTAAGTAAGTTGAACCCGAAACCAGTATTGATTTCTAACGAGTATTAGGGTAAAAGTTTGCCTTAACAGTTCAATGGGCAGTCTAAACAACTATGGTACATAGCATTGCAAATATGTTCTATGGTGGGATACTTTGACAAATAATATAAACCAATTTAAAAAAAAGTAAATATGTAGAATAAATTATCTCAGTCTGTATTATTATTTTACACAATTCCCCTAGCTCTTATTTGTCCCATAATAAATATAAGAATTGAAATATTTCAATTTTCAATTCATTTATGTAATAAAGTTAATATGACTTTAATAAAAATTAATATACATGTACCTACATAAATAACTCTAATTCTATTACCAAGATTAATATTGAATAATGCAAAATTGTAAATGCGATGAAAGCGACGGACATTGCATCTTCAGATGCAAACAAGCAATAGAATGGTTTCTTTGCCGTGAATTACAAATCAAATTATTCTCTTGGTAGTTATATTTCAGCTTAACTTGACAAGCTTAGCAGTAACAATAAACAGCATTTTCTCTTTACTCTATACGATATTATAAAATAGAAAATTTTATTTGTTTACTTAAACGCGCCTCACTTCGAGAATTTCTGATGTATTTGTAAAATCTGACGAATTGCGTGTTCCGGCAGATTTCTATTACAATAATACAATAGAAAAAGGTTAAAATATATTTTTAATGATTTCATTTATTTTTAATTTGTACACGTGTCAGTTGTCACTATGGAGGGTGGTCTTAATTCGAAATAGAAAACATATCTGGCGAATTTATTCGGCTTGCTTCATGTAAAAGCGAGGGTCGAGGCTTTATGACTTTTGATTCAGGGAACTGGCTTCGCAATTACTCGCGGTGAGGTTATTCGCTATAGCCCGACTAATTATTTGTGTAGACGGCAATATGTTCAAACATTTGAAAAAGGGTTTCGCAGACTTTTAAATGGAAATCCATAAAATCCGAATATACCATTCTTTGTCCGCTTCATGCAAATGTTGTATCTAGGGACATTTCAATTAAGACGGTTTCAATATTTACATTTATAATTTTCTAGAAACTTGGAGCGCTGAGCTTATCCTTTCACTTAGATTATACAAACATTCATTTTTCACATATTTTTTTCTTTATACATATTAGTATTCACCAAAAAAAACGCATCGTTTCTAGTATAACTAAAGTAGACGATTTATCATCCTTAAGCGATTTGTTGATCTTACACTTTAATCTGAGTAAAAAACCAAATAAACCAATATAATAAACATTGTAACTTTTATTACATAAAAATTTTCAAGTAAAACAGTTTTAAATTTTAATTGATACAGCTTTAGATTGCACTAATCCGTATGCGCCTCTGTCACATAAAGTAAACCTTAGTGCTTGAGATAAGTCTGAAATATAGTCTACAGTAATTTGTACTTCATATAAATTCGATCATACTATACGGAAATTGAACTGTAGAAGTGAAATGTAGTAAATAATAATAGTCATGATACTTTTATACTTTTTAGTCATATACACAATCTTTTGCTGATGGGAAAGTTTAAAACAAAGGAATTAATTTAGAGATTGTTTTTATCAAGGTACATACAAATTACCAAAAAGCATTGTAATTATATTAAAATAACGAAATATTCATAATAAAATGCAAACATTAAATATAATTTGAATAACATAATACAGGTAGATAGATAGAAAAATTCAAGACTCGTTAGTTATTGTATCCGCTCGATTTGCATGCGCGGCTGCAGCACGATTCACGACTTACATTACGAATTCCGAGAAAAACATTCTATATTTCCATCCACTTTTAACATATGTTCCGTTTTCTTACATTGTTTATGCAATTACCGACTAATACCTTTTAAAATCATTTTGTTCAACTTTAAAAAGAAATGATACAATTTATAATTAGAAATTTCTATAATTTTTCTACTAAAATATTAATTTTAGAACATAATGTTGAAAAACAGATCTGGTAACAATAACGATTTAGCTGGTAAAATTATATCTATACAACAAGGTCTTTGCATAATATTTTATGTAAACGTAGATATGATTTAACATAACACTGCGAAATGATACGATTTATTTAACACATTTTGATTTAAATTTGAACATTCATTCACACTGAGGGAAGTCACCACACTTAGGGATAGACGGTATACAAGTAGCATATTTACATAATATTCGCACCTTTCCCCTTAACCGCCTTGTTATTTTAGTGGTTAACGCATGGTGTTACCACCGAAACGCTGCATTCGTTCGTCAGTCGAGACGAAAGAAAATATCTCGATGTTGCAAAGGCCAAAAGACTGATCACCTACTGTAATTTTACCCTAGGGAAAAATCAATCAATTGAACGGTCGTGGAAAATGTCTACCCCACGTATGGGGATTCCACAGCTGCATTAACATTAACGTTACCCAACTTATTCCTAATTCAAATCCTTTTTTGGATGCGTATACAATTGTGTAAATCACGTGCCCGTTAGCCTTCCTATATTATGAAAGAATGCAACGTCCTTATAAAATGTCGATTCAAAACTTACGTAGATAACTCTGATGAGGGCCTTGCTCAGAGCAGGCGCGACGACCGCGAGCACTTAACAACACTTCCCGGCGCGGCGGAGCGACCACGTCACTCAGGCCCATCTCGGACACATCACAGTCGCCGCCTTCGTCACAACCCTCTTCAACCACACACGCGGACATTACTAACGTTTTATTATTTAATCAAAAGTCCAACCGACAACCGTAAAAACGTCTAGTGTCCAGCAATATCACCTTTATTATTCCACATAAATGTCACAATTTTATTGGTAACTTCACTCACTGGTCAACTCGACTGGTATTTTTTAAACCGGGTTTCTTGAACCTGAAACAAAATGTAGGTTACGTTATTTATTGTATAGTTAATTGCTATTCATTGTTAAATTGTTGGAGATTTTTGTGTAACCACGTTTAACTAGAACACGAAATTCTATCTCCATTTTAATAATAAAAATATGGTTGTAATTTAGCTAGGTTATGAAATGAAAAACAATCGACGATTAATTTAAGGGCAATCCAGGAATTGTTAATTTGATTCGCAGTTGATCAATTCAGCTCCTTTTCATAATTACATTTTAATAAAAAAGATGACAACAACAACAAAATATAAATAAAAAGTACCTAAACCTAATCATTAGCCATGTATAAAATGGAATTTACACAGATCAACTTTTTCAATCAATTCCTCTATTGATTTCGCTCAAATTTGTACTCGAGAATTTGAAATTTTTAAAGAATCTTTTAGATTTTTCATATTTATAAGTGGGGCAGCCAGTAAAGAGTTCATAAACACTTAGATATCTGATTACAAAAAAATGACTGACTTTGTTTTGCTAGATGTGTCATTGTATGATATCTATCATTCGTATTTTCTTTTAGTAGCAAAAGAAACAAGTTTGCAATTTTCTGCAGAATTCTTTAATTATCTTCACTCAACTTCTTTACCTCAACTCTAATTTATAGCTCCGACGTAGTCTCGAAAAATGTTTACCATTTTCCAAGAAATCGTTCGAACAACTCTACAAGTCAAATATTCTCACACCTAGCCCCTTATCGATCCATACGCCATTACATTAATAAAATAATCCTAGGGGACTACGAACGTCGAAGTTCTCTGATTGGCGTTTATTCCACATGTCATTATTTTTAAAAACATTTTCATTTTTCGAATAAACCAGGGTCTACAATGAAGCCGTCGCGGTTTATAAATATTGTGCGTCGATACAAAGCATTTTGCTTTCGTTTTTACCCCAATAATTTACATATTTCGACAAACCTTCTATCATCGCCGTTGGGATTTTGTTTTATAATATAGGTTGATGTTTCTTATTGTTAATATTGTACGGAACATCGTGTTCTTTTATATATCTGAAAAGAATGGAATACAATTAAGACTTCGAACTATGGAATAAATGCGATATCTTAAAATTCAATTTATGTTACAGTTATAATGTTATGTTATTTAAATAATTTAATTTTAGACGTTGTCTTCTATATTTTCAGTAGTCACTGCTCGATGCACGTTAACTAAAGAGTTCAACAAAGCCTTATTTCGATGCCATATACATAACTTTATACCGAAAAGCTTAGAGCCGGGGAGTTCGACGAGATGTGACGCATGCCAATCAGCACTCCGTTGATTATGTCCAACCCTCATAGCCGCCGGAATACTGACCGATATTATCTTTTATGAGTTATAACGCCCTTCAACCTCATGACACAGTCTTCGGATTATAGATTAAGACAAGTTTCAAATTGTTGAAATAATAATACGGATACGGATCATCAATTTTATTAATTGAACTCACTTTAGATTTTCAATTATTGAGTACTTTACTGTTTTTAGTTAGTTCCTTACCGTTATTAACTTATGTTGGAGTTAAAAATGTATGAATATCTATATCTATATATACATATAAAACAAAGACGGGTCTGTTATAACACTTTTAACTCAAGATTTGCTGGACCAATTCGGTAGAAAATTCGTAGGGAGAAAGAGAGAGTTTAGGACTAGGAGAATGTCATAAAATACTTTTAATCCCAGAAATCCCACGGGAACGCGCTAAATATACGCGGGTGAAACGGGGCACAGCTAGTAATAATATAATAATTAATATTCAATTTCATCAAAAAAACAACTACAACAAATAAAGAACCGAAAGCTCTCAAACGACAAAACAGCTTAATTTTTTTCATGTAATAAAATAATATTTATAAAAGATCTCAAATAGTACAGGTGCAGAAAAGGGCACTGACCCTCTGAAGTGCGCTCGCTCAATAACTCGACCCATTTTCCCTTGAATTAGGTGTATATATTTCCTTCACCCATTGTTTACACGTTTAAACGACTATGTTTTTCTACAAAAGATGCTATTCCTAAAGCAACGCATTAAATTCCATATATGACTATTTTCAGATCTTTATCAATAATTCAAATGAAATTGTTTAAGAGGTAAGAGAATATGCACAGCAATTTTGCATATAAAATGTGAAATAAATAAAAAACAGTAGCTGTAACGAGTTCAATTAAGCTTAATACCCTGCACGTCAGAATATTGGGAAAAAAGAGCAATTTTAATGACACCGTGTTTCTCCTCGATTTTTTCAATTATTCTAAACAGTAAAGATTTTTTGGCGGCCACATTTTCCTCATCAATTAGCGTTATCGGTACAATGTGACACCCTCAAGTAAACGCGGTATTACAAAATTGTCACGTTTTTCTCATTTTACTCATAATTTTAAGCCCCTGTTTTAACGTTTGCAGGTCTGTACTACATTTAAAATTATTTCAGAACTCTTAAAAAACTCATTTAGAAAATTGTGAATAATAAATATTCTTACTTCTATTCTTTATTAATATTTATAAACATTCAATACCAATAAAGTTGAATTTTCTTAACATACCACCCACACAAATATACTATACCATAGGAATTGAAGTTCCCATATTTAAACTTAAATTATCCTTGAAGTAAAAATGTGACAGAGCTTTAGGTACAGCGTAAAAGTAGATCTGCAAAAGCCAGGCTCTAGTTTCACAGGATTTTCACAGCAATGTAGTGCTTAACTATACTACGCTATAATAAAAGCAGAAAATATTTGGTTGTTTAAACGAAGTAGTTTACGATAGGCTGATTATGACAGGCAAGTTGATAAAAAGGATGTAGGCTATCCAGTATTATACTATGTTATAAATTTTAATGGGTTATATTTAAAACATCATAATTATTTATAACAAAATTTATAAAAAGATATTCAAAGACTGATTTCTTTTTCCTTTTATACAAAATTTTTTATAAGATTTCGTTAAAATAAGTCGAACAAAACTGTTTTTAATGAAAAAGACTATTAATATTCTACTACGAGGTAACAAATGATCCTGTATATATTCTACTTTCAGATCACAAAACCGTGTCATTAAAAAGAAGACATTTCCTGTTTTATGTCCTGTTGGAATCATAAAAATCACTCCGCGCCATTTCACTTCAATTATCTAAATCATCGTTTCTCAACCGTATCCCTTCGTATCCGCAAGCAATAAAAGCAGATCGCACTTAATGTGTTTCCTTTATTCTGGATTAAATTCCTTTTCAACTGAAGTGAAAATTGATCTGTTTCTATGATTAAAAATTATTAAGTCTGGCCGAGTAATAGTATAGTAGTAGTAGTATAAAAAATAACAGGCACTCTATATTCTATTATTCACAGGTATTCATGCGATCATCTGTATAAAATATGTGTTCATAGAAAGAATGTGTCGCACCGGAGGGTTGCAATAAAAGCCACTTACTGAATTAGCATAATCAGCTTTAAACAGCTTTTACCCCTCGGTACTCGTTACACAAAATGAATGCATTTTGTCCATATAATTAATTGAGCTACTCAAAACTTAATGCAAGGGCACGGCATTGTTTTTATGCTAAAAGGTTGCAATGCACGTATGGAGTAGGCTTGGCAAAAATTGCAGTGACGCAAGCATCGACATCAATTACCCTCCATCCATCCAAGGCTATGAATATAAATTTAGAATTATGAATTTTCTTTAGCCCTCAATACTTTAATGCCCTCTTAAACAGATAATTAAAAAAATATTTTCTTGTGTGCCATTAATAAAAGTTGAATCGTGAGACAAATTTATAAAAAAAATTCTTGGTAAGTAGTGTCTGCCATACGTGTGTTACGTATGGTAGCAGTGACTCATTATTGCTATGAGCTTCCTAACTAGGCTAGTTGACTCATGTCTAATTTCTCTTAATAAATTAATATTTCGTACAGTTTTTAACTAACAAAAACATATTTCATCGATTTTATAATCATTAAAATCGTAGGTTTATTTATAAAGTTCAAATAAAAAAATATATATTTTTATCTTTAAACTTGAAGCGCTATCGGCCAACTTAGTTGTAAATTTACTGGCTGTCAAACTTGAATGGTACATACAGGTGCATTTTTAAAATGGGTTTTCAGAGCCAAATCTGAACTGTGATACTATGATGACTGTGATACATTGATTTTGTCAAAAAATAAATAAACATTGTGTATTATTTAACTTATCGATCGTAACCCGTGATCGTAACCAACCTAGAACGAACGAAGAAATAAAAAAACAACATCGAAAATGTTTTTTATATTTTGTATAGTGTATTTATAGCTTAACCCCAAACAAAATATGATAGACGGAATCGAATATTCCAAACGACTATGTTTATCCACGCATGTAAGAAAATCTATCAGTTATAACACGTTTGCTGCCACACCGACCGAGCCTCAGTCCCTTGACGTATTGATCTTTGAAAGACTTAAATTTCAACAAAAATAATATTTAACTTTAATAACTATTCTTTATGAAATAAATAGAGAGAAAAGCTTTTGAAAATTTTGACTTAAAACAAGTATAGTTTTAAAAATAAGACAGCATGGTTTACTTTTAGAGAGCACGTCTTTTTCTCTTAGGATGCATTGCATTGTACACGGATGTGACACTTATTTCAACATTTCTCTTCCTAGTGACGTATATAATATCTATATATGAATTTATATATACATATTGTATCCTATATTCTTTTATTTTTTTTCGTTCTGTTATTTATATAATTTATTGTCTGTACCCTCAGTAATTTTATGTTTTTCGCTTTCGCTTGGTTGCCTGGAAGAAATTGTTTTTAGCAATAAGGTCACTTTTTTGTGTATCTTTTTATTTAATTCATTTTATTTCAAAGAGACAACATTTTGATATGTTAACATTTGGATAGTACAGCAATTCAATTATTGCTTGTCAGTAAAATACTGGAATTACATATCTGGAAAATATGATAAGGCATTTCTTAAACCTTGAGAATCATAATTGAAGAAGGTTTTCCTGACGTGTGGGTGGAGAGCTTTAGAGGAAAATATTGCTACTCCTCAATGTTAAGCCTCGAATGGAAAAAAACGGTTGTTAAAGTTGGTGTCTCCTAAATTGCCTCAACTTATACGCGTCTTAATGTACAACAAATTTATTCAGAGAACTTGTTACAAATAAAAGTTTTAATAAACACGGATTACGTTATCAGTTACACACCTAGCGACACCAATAACGTATTCCGATAATACTTCCAAAATTGCTTTCCAACTTTCTCTTTATAATAAAAGTTTTGTTCAGGGTTGTTTATTTTTTACACTCAATTTCGCTTCGTAAAATGTTATAAAATAAAGGTAAATGAATAAGC
>LQNK01000738.1:397097-439221 GCA_001586405.1 Phoebis sennae
GACTTTTATCTTTTTGTACCGCAAACATTGTGTTCATAATCCTAATATTTCAATGTTTACCTCATATATCAGAAAACTAAACCAAACATACACAGTACAAACTGTTTTAACAAATCCTTCACAGTAACACTTAACTTATGGAACTGTATACCTATTTTTATCAAGAAAGCTCAGAAACTTAATTCCTTTAAATCACTTCTATTTCAACACTTCTCTTCCTAGTAACGTATATAATATCTATATATGTATTTATATATGTGTATATTGTATCCTATATTCTTTTATTTTTTTTTCGTTCTGTTATTTTATATAATTTATTGTCTGTACCCTCAGTGATTTTATGTTTTTCGCTTTCGCTTGGTTGCCTGGAAGAAATTGCTTTTAGCAATAAGGTCACTTTTTTTGTGTATCTTTTTATTTAATTCATTTTATTTCAAAGAGACAACATTTTGATATGTTAACATTTGAATAGTACAGCAATTCAATTATTGCTTGTCAGTAAAATACTGGAATTACATATCTGGAAAATATGATAAGGCATTTCTTAAACCTTGAGAATCATAATTGAAGAAGGTTTCCTGACGTGTGGGTGGAGAGCTTTAGAGGAAAATATTGCTACTCCTCAATGTTAAGCCTCGAATGGAAAAAAACGGTTGTTAAAGTTGGTGTCTCCTAAATTGCCTCAACTTATACGCGTCTTAATGTACAACAAATTTATTCAGAGAACTTGTTACAAATAAAAGTTTTAATAAACACGGATTACGTTATCAGTTACACACCTAGCGACACCAATAACGTATTCCGATAATACTTCCAAAATTGCTTTCCAACTTTCTCTTTATAATAAAAGTTTTGTTCAGGGTTGTTTATTTTTTACACTCAATTTCGCTTCGTAAAATGTTATAAAATAAAGGTAAATGAATAAGCTCCAATTTTACAGTACGTTGCGATAGGATGGTATTATTACAAATAAAGACAGTGACAAGTGAAAAGTTTGAGTAACACGATTACTCCGTAAAAAAACAATTTAAAACTTTTCTTTTGTTTGAAACAAACTTAACTTTTTCGCAAATGTCAGAGAATATTTCTAATAGCCAATCATATCACCTAGGTTTCGTAACAGGAAAAATCGTTTTCCACTCGTAATTGCTATCCTATTTCTTGTCTTCGGTCCTCCTTTTTCATATAAAATGAAGTGAGTATGAGTCGGTACATATAAATTGATTTGAACCTTAATGGACGCTACCTTTTGACACTGCTATAGCCGAGTGAAAAGGGGTGATGACGGGACATTTACGTTATCACGTTCGTCGTTCCCAAAAAATTACAGAGCAAACATTAAAATCTCATAAAATATTATTAACTGTACCTGGAATTTACCATAGCTGCTCAATATCTGTCTGAGAAAGTCAGTAGACAGACAGACATTTTCTTACATGCGTGGATAAAGCGTCATAAAGTTACTTCATTTATTAATTATATTGGATGACTTTGAACTTTGTCTGGATTAGTTTTGAATTAAGCTATTTTTAAATTCCGATTGATTTAATCATCAATGAAAGTATTGTTTATAAAAATATTATTTTTTATCTTCAACAACGAATATCAGAAATTTTTGATTCTTTGCCGTGTTTAAGTTTATAGAAAGTGTAATATTCTTTAGTAAATAAACTTTACTTTTTAAACGTTTGTTGTATCGCAGGCAATGCTTAACACAATAAAATGGTGGATATAATCAAATCGAGTCTTTAAATGTTAGAACACCTTATGTCAGGCACACAAAATTTTAAACGACCGCATTAAAATCTAGAACAAGAATTGCTATTCTTTTCAATACAATGCCTGCATACAAAACCTAATGATGTAAGAATAAGAGATAAAAATAATTAAGAAAGACTATACTACTTATACTAAAAACTAGGTATAACAGTATTTTCTTGTATTTGTTTTAACGCTGGTACTTTCCATTTTAAATAAAATACTTTTTAAAAGATTATTAGTCACCCGTGACTCTGGTAATAATAATGTATCCTTTAAAAAGTATTTTATTTCTATAGGTATAACATTTTTAAACAAAATTAAGTCAAGTGAAGTCGAGTCGTAATAACCTAATGGACTTCAGATTATTTTTTTTTACATATTTTATTTGCTGGCTGGCTGGGTATAATAATTAACACAAACATTTTAATAAAACCAAAGCATATCTTGAAATCTGTCTCAGATTTATTAACTTAAATTTCTACCCCTAACTTTAATTATAACTTGCTTAATTAAATTCAAAATTCACTGAATAAATAATTACTCATATTCTTCAACGATCCATAACATTAATTTTATTACGAGCCAAACATTATAAAGCTGCTTTTATATTAAAAGTTAAAATAATTTACTGATGTATGAATGTATAGGGTTTTGTGTATTACAATACTGCGATACTTACTATTATTATTTTTGTTTTTATCACTTCATTTTTGAAGGTTGCCACCATACTCTATCTAACCAAATAATTAAAACCTCTGTATTTTTATGCCAATACCTTGCTTTGTGGTTTCAAATAAAAATATAAATTATAATTGCATTTAAATTACTTTATTTTTTATTGCTCTGTTTAATATAGAAAAAATAGCCTTTTTTCTTACCTCAAAAATACAAATTGCCTTTTGAACAGAAAATATTGTCTAAAAACGTCGTACATAATGTAAGAGGTCATGAACATCATGATCCAATAAACAAACCTTACAAGTAATTATAACAAAAACTAAGTTATTTATCTTATATTGGATGAAACTCAATTAGATCGAGAATAATTTTTGTAACTCGTTATGAGTACGATTATCTATAATGTTATTATTATTACTAGAAGCAATTCAATTGTATAGATTTAAGTATGATCTTGTTGTTTTAACTAACTTTTAAGCACAATTCCTATTGAAAATTTCTTAAAATAGATATAAAATAAATATTAGGGAGAATGAGGAGACCAACTTTTACTTTCACGAAACACATCAATTTCGTGGCCCAAACTTACTGTACTTATACAGTGAAATACGTTTCCCCTTCGATAAGAATGGCAACTGAAGACTCATTTGTGCTCATGTCTGAAACATGAATTAATGATACATTTTTGTTTTACCATCGATTGTATTAGACAACCTTTAACAAGCTTTTACTCAGCATCATTAAATGTAACGTCTTGTGAGTAACTAAGTATTACAAATTACAAATAAAGTATTAAAATAACAACGTTGTTTTTATAAAAATAGGAGTAAAACAATTATTCAGTCTTTTGGGAGCCTAGTTTTGGCACAAATTCGTCCAAGCTCGCGCCGAGGTACTTACCACCCCTCCCCAGTATATTGGCGAGAAAAAGTATTGCACTGTGTTTCGTACAATAAGTAAAAGGCGCCGGGACCCTGTGTACCCACCTCACCACTCTTCCTTCTAGTCATATTTCTCTGTTTCTTTCCCCTTTTCGTCTCTTTGTCTTTCCTTTCTCTTTATCTTTCCTATCCTAATTAGTTTAATTAATTGCAGGAACATAATATGCTCGGTATTCGTGTAACGTCGGTTGAACCGCATGCTCTAGCATGAAAATAAAAGTTTACAATAGGCGAGAAACTAATGTTGTAACCGCTTGCTCGGTTATGGAGGGTCAACGTCTCATCGATTTTGTAGTCATTAATATGGATCGATCTTCCCGTTGCGGTAAATCACAAATCAGTGCATTTCTTGACATATTAGATCAAACTTTTTGCTGAAGTTTATCCAAACAACATAAATATTTCTTTATATTCCATTCCATAACTTCTTATATCCAATAATACGAAATAAGATCACAACTTATTCGCTAGAGTATTTTAAAAGAGATTGAAATTTAATGCATGCTAAGATACTTATCTTATACTTTGGGAAGGTATATAATCCTTTTCGATAAAAACCGCGGAATAAATATCTTACTTTTTGCAAAAAGTTATATCCTTACGTAACGTTTTTAACATGGTATATCAAAATGTATACCCAAGTAAAGTTTTAATGATTAAATTCCAAGAGGGGTAGTTTAAAGCACTTTGCTTCCCTATGTGAGGTCGCGTGAATCAAATCTAACTTTCTATTTTCACATCGTATAAATTATTTGCGTGTTTTGATAAAATGAAAAGCTTTTAAAGTTTAAAGAAATATTATGGTAAAAGAAAAATTGAGTTATATTGATGTTGCTTTGTAACTAATTCTTTCCTGAAAGAAGTGTTTTATCTCGGTACATATTTTTTATTTAAAACTATGGATTAAGAAAATACAGAGATTATATAGGTTTATTTTTGGTACGATGGACGTTAAAAATAGTAGCATGTTCTGAAGAATTTAATATCAAATAATGTAGTAAAGTAGGACAGAAGATCAGAAGACTACACTGGGGCAAACTCCCAGCAACTAGCTTTAATCCATACAATAACAAAAACATAAATGTCAGAAATAAGTTAATAATATATTATAACACGTATCGTGGTTGTGCACTTAAATGTTATTAAAAGAATAATGATATTTGTTTTTCCGATGGTTTCAGGTAAATTCATGAAACCAACAACCATACATTTGTTTCGTGTAGTTAAGCGCGCAGCTGCCAAATAACAGGATTGAGATATAAATGACCTTTGTTTTGAGGTGAAATACTATGGAAAGGTTTGCTGATGATAAATAATCAAGTAGTCACAAAATGCTCAAGAAATTATGTCATAAATAATACTAGTGCTTCTGTGAAGCCATATAAAGAAACTAAAAAGTCTGTCAAATTAACATTTCAGGCTTAATTGCATTCAATAAACTATAATATGAAGTAGCACAAAAATAATTAAAAAATTGTTTTGCCAACAACTATTCATGTACCTACTTACTGTTTAAAATTTATTTAGGCTAACAATATTTTCCTAAGCTGTCAGGGCTCATAATGTAAATGCTAATTAAAGAACAGTTCTCGCGCTTTCACGAATTCAAAGTCCCAAAACGTATACGATTCGATTACGATAAACATTCAACTTCGTAATTCTCAAAACCAATCCGTCATCATGGTGGTTCAAATGACTAGTAATTGATAGTCCGTCCCATTGAAGGATTGCGGCTATTGATGTAAAATGATACAATGAAATGGGGTCGTGCAATCAACAGAACGAATACCTATTGTTACCACATCTGAATTTCTATACTATGCATTGAATGAGACATATTATGAAGAAATTATCCCGATAATAATTCCTACATCCTTTGTTGTGTGAACTCCGCCATTCGAGAAAGTACAAAGCTTTTCGTTGCCAACACAATACCAAAAATGTTATTACATTTGAGAAGGATTCATATATTCCACTTACATGTATTAAATTGTTCGGTTTCCGCCGCCTGAACAGTTATACGTAACATAATATTCGGATAAAAGACTTCGATTAACTTGGTCCCAAACGTAGATACTTCATGAACTCATGTAAATAGAATTAAATTGCTTGATGAATTATTTATTTACTTATCATTTCATAAATTTAAGATATATGAAAAAGTCCCTCAAAGTCACTGTTATCAAATTTATACATCAAACCTATCGAATATAAAATATTTTAAATGCATGGTAGGTAGTAATTCTAAAATCATAAAATGTTTGGAATGTTCAATAATACCATAGCTCCTCTATTGTAGTAACCGAAACCCCAAAGCCGTAAATACGTTAGTCGTAAGGAAATTTCAAGAACCTCAACGGCGCGTGACCTCTTCAATTGTATATTCACGACCGCTTTATGTAAAAAATAACTCGTTAGACTTTTCACGCCAACAAAATTATGTTAAAAGGCCTTAAAGTAAATGACCTATTTAAAATTTGCGTGCGTTAATAACTAGTAGAGTTGCAAATACACCAATTTGCATGAATAAATTGTAACTACGCTGCCTTTACTAAACTTTGAGTTTAGACAGTGATGTTAATTCTCACAGCTGTAGCAATTGCTATTCGATCAATTTAAACACAAATTAATTCTAAACTAACTGTTCCCTTTAGATTCGTTTTTATTTAATTTGACGTTACATCTCTATTTTTTCTCCAAAAA
The DNA here is from genome assembly GCA_001586405.1 of Phoebis sennae. Taxonomy (NCBI): domain Eukaryota; kingdom Metazoa; phylum Arthropoda; class Insecta; order Lepidoptera; family Pieridae; genus Phoebis; species Phoebis sennae. The sequence continues at coordinate 403,181 of LQNK01000738.1, forward strand.
AACATCACCTTTTTCAGAGTATAACCTTCGTCTTATCTAAACGTGAAAAAATCGGTTCTTTCACTTTGCGTGTTTGAATTATAAAGTTCTCCAAACTTTCGCAATCATAGGATTACTAGGATACAGTTTTATATACATAGTCAGTGAAAGTTCTTCTGTCTTACCTTTGATTTTGGAAGAATTCGTCGCGTTCAAAAGAAACGGCAAAAGCAAGAAAATAAGTAATCCTATATCGACTTCTTATCATGAAAGCTTATTTCTGGGTGATAATCCGTTAATAGGATAAAAATAAATAAATAAATATTCAGATACATTTAACACAACGCCATCTAGTCCCAAACTAAGCAAAGCTTGTACTATGGATACTAGATAACTGATAAACATACTTAAACTAAGTAGAAAATTACAATGTTCATCACATCATAATTTCTGCTCGTGGGGATCGAACCCACACCCTCCGGCGCAATAGACCATTGCTGAACCACTGCGCTAACCGGGGCGTCAAAGGATGAGAATTTAATTTTAAATTCTCTTCAGGAGAAAATACTAATGTATTCATTTGTCAATCTATTCAAATGGAATTTTAAAGTGCTTTAAATCACTTTAAAAGTTCTTTAAACGAGGTAGTTTTCCCTCAATAGCGCAAAATGGCGCAACTTATACCCGTATTATACTCTTATACAAAATAAACAACCATAGAGAAACAGTAATTTTAAATAATTTTATCACTTGGTTCAGCAAATAATATAAAAGTCACCTTCAGAAGTAAGTATTTTGTAGTTATTATTTGCTAACATACATTACGTACACGACTTGAATTTTTTTATGCAAGGTTTTTCTAAGTGTCTCATTTTTTAAATAAATATCTAAATATGTATAAACAATGATATTTGTAAAATATAATATATTTATAAATACGCAACTTTGTTAGTTATATGTATTGCAAATTACCTTAAAAGTGAGTACATTACTGCCACTGTTCCGTATTTCATTCATAAAAACCACATCATTAATGGGTACCTAGTTCTTACCTACCTTCATATTTGATGAATTTTATTTACACGCATTTTACTAAAGTAGCAAATACTAAATTTAATTTACGATTCAAGAATACTGTATTATTGCATCTACAAAGATCAATTTCTACATAAGATATCGCTAGAAAGCGATCCAACCATTAAGTGTAATATGATTTTATAGCACTAACTCAGTAAACGCCCCCTCCGGAGTTCCCCGGGGATCCCTTATATTACCTGTTTAATATATTCCTACTTGACGCATGGCGTTGCCCTCGTGGCTAAAGATGTCTGTTATAAACCGATAATATGATTGTATTTTTTACTTCTTTTAATACGAAATATGTTTATTCTGACATTGATTATAGCTGGTTACTTTTAATCTCAGAGGATTTTTTATATTTCACCAACCATTTTTCTCATAGTGTTGTAATTTACATTTTACTTTGTTTGTGTTCTTCAAATTAATTCTTCAACTATTTTTTTTTTCTTTCCAAAAATTGAATAAACACTATCTCTATAAAATAAAAATTTCAAGACATATTACATATTAAATAGATATTTACACCAAAATACACATATTACAAGCTTTATTTTTGAACACTTCGAAATAAGATTAGGCTATATTCAATGCTTAATCCAAGACAAAACTCAATACAATAACACCTTAATAAACTAGTGTCTCGCTTTGAAATTGCTATATATAAATCAAGACCTTTCATTTGATACCACAATTGACTATATTTACATGAAAATCGCCTAATTAATTTAATACTTATGTTATCGTCGGACAAAGTTTTTCATACAAACAACGAATCTGAGACCTCGCTTCGCTTGGTCAATTAAATAATTTCAAATGACCTTTAAAGTATAAAATAGGTCTGTTAGTAATTTCGCTACCTTCAGTGAATAATTTACCCCGTTAACCTCAAACTTCAGTTTTGTCATAAATAATTTTGTATTGAACGTCGCAAATGATTGGTCACGCTTGTTTTAGCTACACGTGGGTTCCGTATAAGTACCTCAATATTGACATTCTGTCAATACTCCATACAGGGCTTAATATGCGGTAAGTAAAAGCATCTCCTATAAAACAATATAGACTTATGTCACGAAAAATCCAAAAGAATTCATCTATTATTGACGGCATTATACATCTTACTTTCGTTATAATGGAACGGTAAATGGTCTGAAATAACAACTTCCCCAAATAATGGACATGTTTATTTATCAGAATGATCGATAGGAACGATAAAATTTATAGCTATTCCTAGGACAATAAACATAGTTAGATCACCTCGATATACGACTTGTCAACACGAGGACCGCATATTTAAATTTATATAATAAAGACTAAAATTTATGTTTTTTATTCATGCGTATTTTTCACACAAAAACTATTGGACCAATTTAAAAAAATCTTCTTATAACATTATACTGTGCTTACCTATAAAACATTATGCTACGGGAAGGAATCCGCGCGGAAAAGCTAGTATCTTAGCAAATAATTGATATATTGGATTATCGCCTCGGCATATTAATTCAGTATTATTTTTATTGCTTGGTAGGCTTAAATGTTTCACCGTTTGGAATAAGTTTTCGGTAATATTATCAAATTGTGAAACGAACGAAATTTTATAATTTCATTAAGTCCGTCTGTCCAACTGTTACAGGCATTTCATTCAAGGACTTCAGTATTATATAAGTGAAACTTAAAAGAGAAATTATATATATTCGGTGAACCACAACACGAATAGTAGTGAAATGAATTCATGACAATTTGTACAGGCATCATGAAACATATGTTTCATAAAACTATAAGATAGAAATATTAATATAACTTTAAATCATCATATGTATCATAAAACTATAAGATAGAAATATTAATATAACTTTAAATTGACTGCCAGTAGAATAAGACACTTTTAATGATGTTTTTGTAATGATATACAGGATGGAATTTTGTAATGCCACCTGAACCTGAAAGCGTGGCAAGTTAATTTTCTGAAATCTATGAATGCAATTTTATTTTCTATCAAAAGGAATCTTTTCTTCAAGTATTTTTTGTATTTACAGTATCCTTAAGATAAGAGTACTTTCTCTTCAGGCAGCATTACAAAATTCCACCTGATATACCTTAAACTACAAATCCTTAAGACCTTAAACTATTGTTATAGAATCCTTTCATAATGAAAATTCGATCACATATAAAATAACAATATTTCAATATTTGTACAATATTGCGTTTTAATTAATGATAACTGTACACTTGTTACCCGAGTCTTGTAAAAAGTACTTCCATAGTAAACAATGCGGTGAAAATCTACAATCCATTCAACAGTCCTACTTAAGAATGCCGATTTAAATAATTTTACAGCGCAATTTAAAAAGTTTTTAATTTTTCAACTACGAAAAAATACTTAATAATAAATTAATGATCTATTTTACTTATATTCAAGTATGAGAACTGTTTAGATTATGTCTTTTATATTATTTTGTACATGCAATGCAATCTCAAACACGCTATATTTTATCAATTGTAAAAACAAATATCAAATGTTTGTGAACAAACAGATATCGTTATTTGACTCCCGACTCGAGGTTATTTTTACAGTGATATCTTATGAAAATAGATTCAGGCAGATTTAATACAATCAATACTTCGTTCGCCTACTTGAACTTGAATAAGAAGAATATTCTGGAAATATAAATGCTTATTTATTACAAAATAATAATTATTTTATAATAAATACACTATTGGTAATCCAGTACATGGTTACAGAAATAATGCGACTCAATGATATGCAAGATTTTCTAATAAAAGCGCTCTTAGAGAAAAGATTATTTTCCGGATAACTGGCATTAAAATAAACTAAATCTGATACAGAAGAGAAATGTAATACTTTAGATAATATCTTTACCGACGCTCTCGTTATATCAATTGCCTTGACCCGAAAACGTTTAGTGTGACAACAGAGAATGGAGTATGTAAATACTTATACAGTATTCTACGTCATGTTTCCAGTCACAGAGTTATACTTAGATACAATCCTTTATAGTGACTATCGGTATTTTAATACATATATTGAAGAAACAGTAAATATATATATATATTAATTCGTTACATAGCCTATTCTTAACCCATTTTTTATCGCGAGGAAATCCTGCCTGGATACCCGGCTGCGTTCGGGGAAGCAGTCAGGTTATGTCAGACTCCTACTGACTAAAACCTCACGGTGACCTTCTTCTGCGCAAGAAATCGGAGGCCCCGGGCTCTCCAAAAGGAACTCGCCTATTCTTAACCCAAAGGCTATGTTATTATTAACAGTACAAAACACCAAACCAAACCAAACTTGCCAAACAAATTAATAACGATTCATAAGTCCCTCAAAAAGGCCAAAATGGATGAAATAAACTTTTGAAGTTTAAATAAATCAGGAGTGTAAATTAATTGTTTTCATGTGAATATGGAATGAAAGACGAACATTCATAGATTAAATTAATTAAATATACCGTATCATAAACATGAGCACATTTGCTAAACGCTTTCACCCTTATGCCGTCTTTAAAAGTACGAGTATATGTTTTAAATAGCAAGATGACATGTAAAATGTGAATCGGATTTTATTAATTTAATCTCAAATACAGTGCGAGTGATAAATGATTTATCTCGGCATCGCTTGAGTCATTAATTCAAAAAATTATCACGGAAAAATACAAAGAAAGGCATGTAAGTTTAGAAGTTAAAATGGTGTATAAGCAGATAATACAGAGGCTTTGTTCTTATGAAAGAGAATTGAATTTCTAGAGTATGGATTGCAACGGAAATGGGTTCCCCAAGGAAAGTGAAATACGTTGCGTTATGGTCTGAATCTAATAGCCTTTCCATCAGTATCAAGTAAAACATAATTTCACATTTCAGAATTATTTGATTTCTAAAATTAAAACTTTTATTTGATACTAGCGAGTTCAAATTTATCAGCATACCATTTGTTCCAATTTTGCCATCATAGTTTCATCCATCTTAAATCAACAAGTTTCCATATAAAGTGTAAAAATCAAAAAGTATTCTACAAACGCAAGTACCACTAAATTTGCATATATGAACTCGAGATTAAAGCCATGGATATCTATTTCGTACTAATCACTAGAGTAATAATACATGTCCCATCAAAAATATAAATAGAAAGCCAAGTTCACTTACAAAAAAATTAATATCTAAATTGGTGCTAAGTTCTGTTTTCACTCGGGAGTAAGTTAAGCAATTGGATGTAGATTGATGGGATTGGATGTTTGACTCTTGCGCGTCGTCTGCCTTAGCTGAACTTGGCTGACACGCTGCCGTTACAGTTACATACAGTTTGTAATTTCTTAAGCATAGCATCCCTCAATGCGAATGTGAAACCGGTTCTCCGCCATTTCCATAACGAGATATTAATCGGTAGTCATGCGTAGGTACAACCACAATTTAATTTTAAAGGACTACCCGTCTAAACTTCACAGGGAACAGTACAGAATTAACCACATAGCAAGATTAGCAATTGCCGTGGCCCCGTATCTAAAGGTAATACCTCTATCACGAATATTTGAATAGGATTATCTCAGAAACATCGCCAAATTTAAGTGTAAACATCTGTCTTCAATGCAAAATAATAAATTAATAAGTTACATTTCTGAAATATGAATTTTGTTGAAGCTCATGTATGCAATCTTAATTTATTCTACAGAAAGGTGTTTATAATTAACACAAACCGAATGCATGTCGGAATATTTTTAATTATTTATTATTTCAAGTTTAAAAGTATCAAGTCCGTTTTCGATGAAAATAAGGCTTGAAATAAGTTAAAACCAGTTAAAAAAAATTACTGGAAAAATTAAATCACCATACAAAGTAATATTTAAAAGATGAAATGATGATGAAATGCAGAAAAATACATTTTATGTCACGTAAAATTATTTACCAGGAACTCATCATAATCGGCATATTGAACAAAAATAATGTAAGATATGATGATGATGGGATGAGATGTCTTTTATAATTATTAATGGGCAACCTATGTTTAAATTTTCCGATTATCTGCATCTTTGTGAACACGAATTTTTAATTCGAGTACACAACGATACAGTTCCTAAAAGGAAAATACACATAATGAGATTATTAATTAACTTTGTCTAGTTTAAAATTTTCCACAGCGCTTACACTCTTTGATGCAGCTTAATAAACTCTGACCATTAAATATTAATCGAGTTTCATAGAAAATAATAGATATATAAAAGTAGTTTTTCATCCAAAGTTATACCTTATACATGGGCGTACTGAGGGGGGGGCAGGGGAGGGCAGCTGCCCCCCCCTGGATTTCGTATACCTCTCTACTCTCTATTGTTATGGATTAAAATTTTAGAGTTTGCAGGATAACTTGTGGGTGTTTTCCTTATATATATATATTGTAGGTGTCTTTGCCTTACACACCACACGTGTAAGGCAAAACAAGCGCGCGGGAACTGGCTTAAAAAAATTGATTTGCCCTCCCCTAGCCCAGAACCTGGGTACGCCCATGACCTTATAACTCAAACTTTATAAATGTGTTTGTGTTTGTTTGCCGGTGTTTGACGTTAAAACACATGGGCTACTATTGTCTCTTTCTGTTCCCCTACCCCTGTGGAAGTTTGTATTAAGCCTTCCGCACTATTCAAGGCTTCTGCCTTTGTCCTTCTGGACATCCGAAACGGCCCGAAACTGTCGGCCTATACCGAATAAAGAAATAGAGAGTATAAACCTGTCCAGATGTCTTAAGTTAGTATTCAACAATATTACTATAAATAGCTGGTATCTTCGTGGGAAGCCAATTGATACAAACTATTTAAACAGCATGAGGCCTCACATCACAAGCACATTAACAATTAAGTTGTTAGAAAGGGTCACTCATTTATTATTATCAAATACATAATCCTGACACTTTATGAACAAACAAATTAGAAACAAACTCTTTCCACCTACGTCACGTTGAAAACGATAGTTTAATAATATTTCGCCACTTCACTTCCTTGACGAAGGTGTAATTGACGTTTTTAATGTGAAAATATTTGTATTTTACCAAACCTTAGGAGGTTATAGCATAATTACTCTGTTTTAATTACAAGTACAATATGAAACAAAAACAGGAATAGTGTAATTTTGCTATGTTAATATGGCTAGTCTAAAATATCAAAACAAAGGAAAACGGTATCGGTAAAATTTGCCACTTAAACTTATTGAAATAAGCATATCATAGCGCATGATACATCAAAACGCCACCTCTTTTGATATTGCAAGTTAGGAATAGCGCAGATAGATGTAGGTGTCATTGACACATCAATAAAATCAGACAACTTCTCCTAAAGTAGGTTATATCTTGAACCTGATGATAAAGCACCCTCCTCACGCCTGTTCATCAACGACACTATTCGGCCGGGTATTCACTTGAAATTTGCTATAACTTCCACACATCCTACTTTCGACACACTTTGCAAATATCCTACTTTCATCACATCTTAACCCAATATCACGATGCGCCTATGCTGCTACGTTCGCATGTCACCATGCAAATTCTTTCTAACCTACGTCCGTAATGCAATGTGATAATCAAGTTACAGTTGTAGTAGTTTACGCTAGTATATTTTTAAATTGTAAGCGCACACTTACCAAGTCGTAATCACGGTTGTAGTCACGTCAAACAAGTAATTATTCATAATAATAAAAGCTTTATAATAAAACCGAATCCAAAGCGGTTTAAAACATAGCGTGCGTCGATCTTTTAATATCTTTTGCCACCAGTCTTTTGATGAATATGAATATGAATATCGGGTAAAATATTCTATTTCAATTGTTAGGATATGTGTGTGAAATAATCCAGATTCTTTTTCTACCTATCGTTTGATAAAGTTTTAAAGGCTTTGTGCTGGAAATTGGCTATTTTGGGAACAAAACACAGATCGATATGGTTCATCGGATTCGTACCTATGAGATATCACTGAAAATAACGTGCGGTTTCAGATTATTTATGAATCGAGGTCTCTTCAGTTGGTGCACTTATTTTACCCGTACTTTAACTAAAAATTATATACAGATTAATTAACTTTATTGTAACTAAAAAAGTATTGAACATAAAACTTAAACGATAAAAAAAACTATCAAAATGGTGTTATCTTTATAGATATAAATTTAAGATAGTAGACAATTTTGACCGCTGTAATCGAATTTCTGATCCTTTTGTAACTTTTCAGTGAATTATTTATTGCACTATTAACTTTAAGCTGCATTAAACCGCTGTTACGTTTTTCTAACGATAAATATCTACTTATAAACATTTATTATGTACCAAAACAGCTACCTATCACGTTACACGGTAAATAAAATAATTGCTTATAAAGTTTATATTAAATTTTTTTGGATGTTCGATATTTTTTTGTTGGTTTATGAATTTTTCAAATATTTTTTTATTTTATTTATAAGACTTAAATATTATACACAAGTTGGACTACCAAGCAAACCTATTCGTTTAGTGTAAAAATTTTACGTCAGTATTAGATTTTCGTTAGACCTTAAAAGCTTTTGTGACAGGTCTTCAAAATGCATTGTAAAATTATTGTATTTTAGTCTTATCTTTTAGATTTTAAGCACATAAACGAAGTACTATATAGTGTACATGTACGTTGGTACTGCAACCATTTACTCACGAACTTACCACACCTAGCGTTTATCGTTTTCATACTAATATAATATTTAAAGATTAACAGTAATTTTTAAACATAATGCACTTTAGATACCTTTTGAGTGATACCCAACAGGACTATCACGGCTATTCAATTATGATCAAACAGCAAAACCTCTTAGTTTGAACGGAGAACCACTGAAGGGTTACAAATTGAATACCTCACTCCACAGTTAAGCAAAAGAGGCTGGCTCGGATATTTTTGATTCTCTTACTTATCTTTAAACTTTTTAATTAATTACTTAACTCAATTCTTGCGTACTAAGCTATTTTGTGGTGATATTTACTAAAAGAGAGTGCCTTTGCAAATTTCAACCTTTTTCTTAGCAATACGACAATGCATAATCCCTTTTAATTACTATCTAATAGATATCGACCTTATAGGAGTAGGTCAAATATTTGATAATATTCTTATATATATTGAATAAAATAAAATAAAATAAACATTTAATGCAATTTCACATAATTTACGATACGATAATATTAATATATCATAATACATGGTGTACATAAGAGATAAGTAGTAACGTTTAACTCGAAAGTTCATGAATACCGAATTACATTCAATTCCACCGTCCTGAAAGGGTAAGTACCGAAAAAGACATTCTTTGAAGTTGTCCAAATATTACGACATTTTTGTGATCATTAAATCTTGCGAACAATTTGTTTACTTCCATTAAAAGTCAGGCACCGGGCGTACGGCGCCAATGGCTCCTCGCCGGACACGCGTATTCATGAACCAAATCATAATACTAATCCCATATTACATTAGAATCAAAATAAAGGTAATGAAGACGTGCTTATTTGTTTTGTTGATGATGATTACAAACATAACGTCCAAATACTGAAAAAATCAATTCAATTCTTTTTATTAGTGGAACTGAAAATATTAAGGTTTAAGAGCTTTATGGAGCTCTTAAATGTAATTCTCTTACTGTCACTCTAATGAAGGGAGGACAGGGAAAATCAGAAATAGGACGCAAGGCGCCAATGACTTGTACACGCGTATTCATAACCCGAATCGTTATGACTATCCCATAACTCTTTTAAGTACATAACCTTCCAAATAAACGTTCGGTTAGATGGTACAAAAAATATCTTGGAACGTTTAGTACTAATCCATCTAGTCCCAAACTAAGCAAAGCTTGTACTATGGAGACTAGATAACTAATAGACATACTTAAGTCTTAAACATACTTTTTTTATAATTACATACACACTATAGATAAACACGCAGACAGTAGAAAATAACTATGTTCATTACATCGTAATTTTCTACTTGCTAAGATTGAACCCACACCCTTCGGCGCCATAGACCATTCCTACATCAACAATCTGGTCGTCAAACTAACGATCTTTTTTGTCTAAAAATAATTTCTAACCAGAGTCACTGCCCTACCCTTTATCATTAAATACACTAACAATAACGAAGCCGATTATTATTAGCTACAATTTTATAAAAAAAATAACCCAAACATCAAACTATCTCAAATGTAAAAAATAAACCCAGAAAATTAAATAGGTCATTCTAGGTGGGATCATACTATTAACTAATTAGTTATCATATAACATGTCACTTTTTAACTTGGCTAACATAAAACTGAAGCTTAATTAAGAATTAAGGAAAAAACAAAAGATACCACTATTAAAATAAAACACAAAGAAACTTAATAGATAAGAGCAATTGTTGGCAAAGCGGATATTTAAATGGCTTTCATAAAAGAGGTAGTTACCGTTATAGCTAAAGAGATGATGTCTTAAAACTATTGATTTTTATAATGTTTATATAACACTAGCTTCTGCCCGCAGCTTCACAAACTATCCTTTCAATGCATGTATTAATATCCTATCTGTACGAAATTTCATCAGTGTGATTGTGCACACAAACATCCAAACTTTGCCATTCGCAGTATTACGATAGGATAGAAGAATTTCCGCAATATAGGTTATAAGAAGAAGGAAATATAAACTCGCGATTAGGGGCTATGGATCGTTATTCTCATATCAAATTTATGGGCTTGATGCTAAAATTAGTACAACTTAGATACATTAATAGTATAAACTTCGTAGTTCGTACACGAAGTTCAATGAAGATTTACATCATTGAACTTCAATAAAAACTATTACGTGTCGAATACTATATTTAGTAGCCTAACCTTAATTAAAAAAAATATATTAAATTAAACTGGCACCAGCTCCCTAGCTAATACAACAGTCAACTGCACACACAACTATAATGTCTTTTAACCAACTTTACTGTAACTGTTATTGTTGAGAATAGTTGCACGGCGCATTTGCCATGGGTAATCCCTGAAGTTATCAGCAAAGTATAATAGTGGTTTATTCAAAACAATACTACATTTTTATGTTATTTTCCGTATTAATAAATGACTCTCGTATAAAAGGTATATACAAAGCGATTAGGTATAATATTTAAAGTAATCTGTAATACACGAGTATGTAGTAGAAGCCTGAATACCCATTTAATACTAGCCACCCAATTGAAATTATCTATTTGAAACTAGCTGCGCCCCGTGACCCGCGTACATCTCCCGTTCCCGTGGGATTTCCGGGACAGAAGCTTTCCTATTGACGAAACTGTACCCAAATCGGGTAAGGCGTAAGAAGAGCAGACATAAGGACAGACAGAGTTACTTTCGCATTTATAATAATTCCTAGTAGGAAGTATTTTCAATAAAAATAGTATGTCCGCCCGTCATCCGATCCACGTATGTTGGAAGGCAGCGGCTCTAACTTAACCACGACGATTCTACGACACATATAAATTTTAAAATATCGTATAATATAAATGTTCTATTAAATTATCGCCACATGTTGCTCGCCCTCGGCGTACGACTCATATGAAGCTTGCATTTCAATTAACCAATTATCTCAAATGAAATCATCATAATATTTGGCTCCAAGTTATAATATTTATTGTAATTATCGAGTATATTGACAAATTTACGAAACATATTTTATCAATCAATGTTGAAAGGCATTGCAATTAGCTTAAATGTTACTTTTAAACAGATAATCAAATATTAGATATGGTACAATATTTTCAAGAATAATAGAGCGCAAAACGTTTCATAATGTATACTAAAGAGATTTTACAAACAAATTTGTTCCCTTTGATCGTTAAGATAATCTTCGTTGTACAATAATCGCGTATAATAGTATGCTAATATCTCCCCCTTTACTTATACAATGAGCTGGAATGACGAACAAATACCAAAATGTAGTTAACTCGAAATTTGTATTTGTATGTGCTTCAGTGCTTATATTATGTTAGCGGCGATATTATTCTATAGAATGCCTTGAATACCGATACAGTAATAGGTATATGATAAACCAGCTTATCATTGCAAATACAGCGCCTCTAGATACAATGGGAAAACTTAACTCAAATGCTAAGGTATAAACTATTCGAAGCAGGTGGAAAATATTAGTGAACAGAGTTCGTGGAAGAATTAAAAGAGTTAATGAAAGAGATATGAAAATAGATATTACTTGAGGCAGTAATTAACTTTAAGAACATCTTTCATCTTGAAAGTGAATTTACAACGAAGAGTGAAGGCGAAAAGCGATACGATATCAATGAATCAGACTTCAAGCAATTTAAATACTTTTAACTGAGACTTATAGAGAAGACAAAAAAACGAAACACTTTACCAGTTACTTTATTTTCTTTTGAAACTTGTTTATATTCTGTAACCGGGACTAGTGGCTCATCCCGAACTATATATTGCATGTCAATTACTCTTTTTAAAAAATAATCAAAGTACAGAAATACAGTTACTTTATTTTCTTTTGAAACTTGTTTATATTCTGTAACCGGGACTAGTGGCTCATCCCGAACTATATATTGCATGTCAATTACTCTTTTTAAAAAATAATCAAAGTACAGAAATGGTTTGGTTACCATTTTATAATATACTAGCTTTCTGCCCGCGGCTTCGCCCGCGTGGACTACAAAACTCTGTACTTTGTGGATTTTCGAAGTAGAGGTGGGATAACAATTTTTAAGATTTAGAAACGTACGTTTGTAAATATATCTCGTGAAAGGTTTAAGTTCGAAGTATATCCTAAATTAAATATAACAAAAATGTCACTGTTTATGTTTATATAATTCTTTTTTTTTTTGCAAAATATTGACATTTTGGAAATCTATCGTATACCCTCAGAATGAAAGAGTTGATGTTTCCAAGCATTTAACGCATATTTGTTTATTATGGACGCAAATAATATCTTCTGTATTGTGATTGGCCGCCATGATCGTAACTTACTTTGGAGATCAAGGAAGGCTACATTTATCATTAAAAAGTGCTGTGCAAATAACACTTAAAAAGATTCCATTTAATGTACCTAAACGCATTGATGATGTGTTTTGATAGATCACTTTGAACTCTCATATCTTTTTTATTTGTTAACCGATTTGAATGTAACAAACATTAAAACCTCCGGGGGACACTCCGTAATACATAATTGAAAACCGCATTTAAATCGGTTAAGCTGTTTAGGAGTTCAGTGCGTACAAACGCCCGACAAACAGACAAAAATTCTAAAAATCATTGTTTTGGGCTTAGAATCATAAATGAAAAACGAAACATAATTTTTTTCTTGAAAATATTCAATGTACAGATACGGCTAGTCTACAATTTTATTATATGTATAGATAGAGACTTAATACACAAGGAATTTAATGAAATTAAAAATATTTCTCTAGTAAGACATGAAAAACAAGTTGTTTACATTGTAGAAATATAAAGCTATTAAATTACCCTTTGTATCCTTAAATAAAATAGATATACCCTAAAAATTCAAAGAGTAATTTTATATCTGTAGAGGACGAAATATTGTCCGTATAGTTTTGTATTGTACATTTGAAGTAGTTAGTCTACATCGAAACAGAACACAATTTCCTTAGGTTGGCTCAATCCATCTGCGGTTTGATTAACTTGTAAAATACAATTAAACTTGTCTAACTGATAATAAATAAAGAAAGTAGATCGATCTTTATCCCATACTAAATCCATACGTACAAAATTCTCTTTATTACGCTAACAAGAAAAAATATTTATGCATTATAAAATAAAAATTAAAATAATATTTTACCTTGATGATGTGAAGGAAGTACATTGAATGTAAAGTAATAGTTAAATTTTTGTAAAATCCTAATCTTAGGTTTGTTTTATTTAGTTTTATTTTTTTTTACATAATAGGTTATGTACTCGTATTCAACAATAGCTGTACAACGTGGTTTCGCTCGCGGAGCATATGTTAGGTATTTAGTCTATACTCTACCTCGATTAATGTTTTATCTAACCCAAAAATATTTTCCCAAATCGGACCTGGACAAACGGAATCGGAGGTCCGATTCCTGTGACAAGCGCGTGCAAACAAACAAACAAACTCCTGAACTTTATATCACTCAATAACATGGTGCTTTCGCAACATTACGAAGTTATAAATCAAATCTAGAAAGTAAGTTTAATCAAGCACAATCTTAAAAATAGTTATAATGAAGTACATTCTTGATATAATTTATATTATAGTTAGCGTTTGAAGTGTTTTTATGCTTCCTATCGTATTCATTATATTATAAATAGATAATTTCGTTTAATTGATTAATATGTATATCTACTTTAGCAATCACAATATGATGACGCGATCGTGCTAATCTTTGGAATATTGTCAGATGAAGTCATAATCAAAATATAATACAATTAGCCGTAATCTTATTGAGAAGTATATCGATTATGTATTATTGAGTTACCTAATTTTTGGACAATGAACATAATTTTATCGAAATCCTTATTTCAATGAGAGAATAAAATATAGAATTTAGGAGAATAAGGTATGGGTAGGAATTAGGTAGCTAGGTAGAGACAAAATATAAATACGTTTGAATTCTTTTTATGACACTGTACTGTAACAATCAATGTACCTATACGTAGTTAGTTGTATAGCTGAGTAGTGTGTTAGAATAGCATCCATTTTCATTCACGGAACATCGAAAAATCACTTCAATTAATGTTATGTCAATCGTATAGTGGAAACTATCAATAATTCTTTGTTCTTTGATGGAATGGATGGAAACACTGTTTTGAAAATGCAATATACGCGTTGACAAAAATGGTTTATAATATTAAAAATTCCAAAGTCGATTTTTATAATTATTTTTGAAATCAAGCAAAATTAGAGAAGCATATTTACAAGTTGTGAAAGAGATAAATTACCGACTTAATATAACTAACAGAATTGGTAATAATTTATTGGACAAAAATCCTTACTATCCTTAATAATATTATAAATGTGAAAATTACTCTGTGTGTATGTCTGTTTCTTCTTCACGCCGAAACCACTTAACCGATTTGGTTGAAATTTTGTACAGAGATTGTCTGAAACTCAAGAAAGAAGATAGGATAACTTTTATCCCGGATATCCCACGGGAAAGGAAGATAGGATATGCGGATGAAGCCGCGAGGCACCGCTATAATAATATGTATTAGTAAATTTTTGTTTGTTAAAATACTCTTTCCCATGGAAAGAGTATTTTAGATTAGAAAAATAAATATATTTTAGCAGCAATATTAATGAATACCAAAAACTATTAACTATAGATCGGTATTTTAATGACTCTTAATACTTTTAATTTTATTTATTAAAGTCGTAGAGTTCAAGGTCTCGTGGTACTTCTTCGAGTTCTCTTACACAACTTCATTTTTGTAAATAAAATTTCAGAAGAGATCCACATTAACGAAAATCGGTTGATAAAGAGAAGGAAAATAGGATTGAACTGCCTATAACATTGAGTTTTTGATTATAAATACGTTAAGTGTATTAATTTTATAGTTTTAACCGTACTTAATCCGCATAAATCATTTATTATGGAAATCACAAACAACATGTATCGATAGATAGAGGCCTCAGCAACGTAATTCCCTTTCCCTTTAATCATCCAAAATCTTATACAACATTCAAATATTGGATAACGTTTGAGCTATTTTCCAGAAACATATGGCAAATAACTTAAATTAAATAACAGCGTAAACGTTCTAATTTATATTTGTTTACTATCGATCAGATCTCATCGTAAATATAGGATTTTAGGTAGCGTTAGATAAGCGTCGTGCTAAATTATAAAACGCCGGGCTTATATTGAATTATGGTATTGTTTTTTACTTTTATTTGCATATATGCATGTTGAACAAGACATTATTAAAATGAAAAAAATCATTAGTCAAAGTAGTGTTTGTTTTATTTTTAATTTAACATAAACCTTCGAATTCCAAAGCTATTTAAATAATTCAGTAATATTTTATACATTTATGACATTTTATTCTAGCTTTTACTTGCTTCTATAATGAGAAAAAAATGATCATGAACAAATTTATCTAGAAGCGCCTTACTTTTCCGGAGCGAATAAACTCTACGAAGGTTATTAAAGACACCTTAAGCCTTTGCTCGGGAAAACTCCAAAACTTCTATACATTAATTTATTTGTTTCCAGGAGAAGCCAGACTGAATAATTAAAAGAAAATATAATATAGCAACAACCGTAACATTGTCAACAAGTTAGTTTATATGTAAACAATTTGAACATACTTATTTATTATAAAATATAAATAATTTACAAACTCTTCCGTCATAAATAAATTATTAATAGTTTTTCAGAAGTGAAATATAACACATCAACTTACCAATTTTTAAACTGCTTGATTTAAACAAGTAAAACGAACTGTCTACATTTTACATGAACTTAATATAATCCAATTTTTAATTATGAATCATTAGCATCACTTCCATGTTATCACATAAGTCCATTTCCCAATATAACGGGAAATTCACGTTGTATTCATGGGTATTAAAATCGCTGAAAAGTTTGACTGTTTATTTATATAGTATGCACTTCGAGACTGGCTTTGTTAGTAAATTATACTGAGACAGGTCACGCTACGGTTTCGTAGCACGGAGGGTAGACTGCGCCGGTGAGCGTATTCGCTGCGAGACTCGCGGGAAACGACTGGCGCGGCAAATCGCGTGAAAACTGAAAACACCTAGACACGGCTAGCTCGTCGTACGTACCGGCATCGGTACAGATAGTAGTACCTTTGTAAACATGACCGCATCACACTAACGTGTTCGCGTATCACGCGATCTCTGTGGTTATGTTTTGATTTACGTTAAAATTATTTTGAAAGACCGCAGTTGAAACTACCTAAGTAGGTACTGTAAGTACAATTAAAAAGATTTTGAGGTTTTAGTAGGTACTGATAATATATCGAACCATATCAAGTTCAATATCATCTTTTTAGCACATGAAATACTTAACTCTATATTTACTTAAATTAATCGCATTTAAACCCTCCTCTTCATTAAATCGTCTTACGATTTCCCGGTTACGTCAAATATAAAAGGGTGATACAAAAGGCTTGTGTTTTTTCCTAAACACATATGTTACTCATTCATTCTTTGTAGTTTTGTTAATATATTCGTGTCGTTCTCAGCTCTCTTGTGTTTAAAAATTCTTTTGTATCGTCATGTTACGTCTACAACCTATGACAATAGTCAAAACATAGCAATACAGTGCTTTTTCAATGCAAATACGAACAGTATTTGTTTCAGGTATTCATCAATACGTAAAAAACGAAAACATTTGTTTTTATGGTTAATTTTGACCATATTTAACGATTTAATTTGGGTACCTACATGAATGTTTTTCTGTTTGGCTTTTAGCAAAAGTATTAGGCAAATTTTGAATATATATATTAATATAATAATTTTTCAGGTTGATTCAGCTGGAAAATTTCCAATAAATTCATATTTTGGACATTAGTATAAGCACGCGGAGGAGATGATAACACGCTGTCGTGTTCGTGGATAAATTTGTAGTTTTTATATATCTTAACATTCCATTCGCATTAACTTAATGTGCTTCTTTGTAGCAGTCAAGATTTTTTGCGACCTTTTTTTAGATTTATTTTAAAAGTCAATACTTATAAAATCATACTAGATTATACATCTAAACCTTACCCAATAATCACAGTATTTATTGACAACAATACATACAAATCTGTACAATTTTTTTTCATTTTAGGCGAAGAGATTGACGCGGCGGAGAAGAGGCGGCTTAGTTCGTTTCTTGTTTGTAATTTGTACATAATAATATTTATGTATCTTTTTATATTATAGTATACTTTAATTTTAGGAGAATTATTCGAGTACTTTGACCATTCGATACAAAATCTATACTTACATGTAATAAAATCGTAGACTAACCGTGTCTGTACATTTAATATTTTCAAGAAAAAAAATATGTGTTTGTTTCATTCAAATCGGTTAACAAATAAAAAAGATATGAGGGTTCAAAATGATTCAACAAAACGCATCATCAATGCGCCCTATACTCATACACTGAGTTGAACCTTTTTAGGTGTTGTTTGCACAGTACCTACTTTTTAATGATAAATGTACCCATATTAATCTCCAAAGTAGATTACGATTATGGCGGCCAATCATAACAAAGACTAACCAACATGCATAAGTTATTATTTGCGCCCATAAGCAAATATGCGTTGAATGCGTGCAAACAGTCTATAGAGAAGAAAATTCTATAGAGTTTTCTTTATCGTAAATAATAAGTTGGCCACATATACGCTTCTAAAAATGTCAAACCGCGCGCCTTTTTTTCGATAATCCAGAAATTCCACAATTTTGTATACTTGATAAAATTGTATACACTATACAGCATAAGACCAATATTAAACCGAGACCAATATTATAATGAATTTAGACTACTTTTTATTTGAACGTAATAATTAGGAGTAGTAGGAACGTATAAAATTACTAAACTTGTAAATTGGTGTGTCGAAATATAATACATTAACTGATATATAATACAAATTATTCAAAATTGGCGGTAATATTCACAGTTGACGCTGCACGTTTACCGCCCTTTATCTCAAAGACGATTGAGTGTATGAAAAAAAATTCAAATGAAATTGATCCTAAATTTTATGCTCTACAATTTTTATAAAAGATGTTAACATCAATGGAGCAATAGTTTTGACCTTTGACCTCGTATAACTTCCGATGCAAACACGACATATGAGACTTTTGACACAACTTTCAGAAAGCCAAAATAAAGGCGTATATACAAATATTTAGCGTATGAACTCTCATTCCGAGGTAAATCGCTAAATTGACTGGACTATGCATAGATTGTATGGAGTGGATAGAGATAGACAGTGCTGCTAAGATAGTTTAGGATTTGATCTTGAAAGCCCATTCCAAAAATTCAGCCTGTCTATTTGGCTTTGCTTGTCAAATGCTTGTTTACAATCAAATACATAGCAACATGACCGAGTAGCGTTTTCCCTCATTCAGAAATTGGTAAATTTTTTCGGATACTTAGGGGTCAAAAAATATTATAATTTTTTTTTATTCAGGTATTCATTTAGTATATTGTATTTTGTTTTTGACGTTCCAAGTTTATTGATATTATTTTTTTTTTTTAACTATTTTAATAATCTGACGAGTTTAATGATTTAATCGTTGAAAAATGTTTTTATAAGCTAAGAATTGTAGAGTAAGGTCAACAAGCCTTAGTAACAACATTATAAATTTATAGGATCGATGGATACCTAGCCTTGATACCAAAAGACAAGAATTCAATTCGTACAAACTTCAAAATTTAAAAATGACAGTCGCATGCTTATGATATTTTATGTTTTGTAATTAATTCGCATTGAATCAAAATGGCTTGCGTAAAAACTATCGAAGAGACAAAACAAGTAGCGGAAAATGAAGAAGATGAAGAAATTGACGCCGTAGAAGATACGGACCCTAAGGATCCCGCCAAGAAGAAGAAAAAGAAAAAAAAGAAGAAGAAGACAGGTTAGGTTATACTTTGGATATATTCACCTTGATATCAACTTCAAAAAATCACCTTGATTCACCTTTATTAAAATTGTAATCAACTGTATTATAATATAAAATATTAAAACTATCATATCATACACATTTGACACAAACATTTGTTATCCACACTACGCACAAACATTCTTTTTGCCGCATCGTGATTGTACGTAAAATCTTACGATTTTTTTTATAGGAATTGAAGAAGTTCCAGTGGAAAATAATGATGAAGGATTAGTTAAGCAAACAGAGGCATTGTCAGTCGAAAACAACGTCGGCGATGGAGAGGATAAAAAAAAGAAAAAGAAGAACAAAAATAAAAATAAGAGTGCCACAAAGGCTCAAACGAACCCACCAACAATTCCAATCGCTGAACTCTTCCCCGACGGTAAGTTCACACACTTATCCTCGCATGTCATTGAGTAGGTAATCATTCCTCACATTAAATTGTATAAATTAATCAACATAAAATAGGCTGGGCTTAGTGTGCATAAAATTTTACATGAAACTATGAATTGAATCTTATAAGACTGCTGTTGTTGGATCCATGGGCTTTATAGAGGAGTTGGAATGGTTCAAATAGTGATATGGCCCCCCTCTCGCACAAAATAGGTGCTTGACAATCAGTTGCAGAACATTCACTCACAATTATTATAATTTAAAAACTATTGAATTTTATATTAAACTTCAGTTTGTTGACAGCTTCTCTCTTAAAGCTAATTATTATGTAGCATTCCTCACTTAATGGTCTAATGTAAAAAAATTCCAAATGCAATCAGTACTTTTTTAAGCCTGTTGAAACAAACTCTTTAGCTGTATATTATAAGAATAGATGGATGTGTACTTTATGGTTTAGTTAACTAGTAAAATTATTTCAGGTAACTTCCCAGAGGGTCAAATTATGGAACATGGCCCAGCAGAGGGCATTGATGAGAGAACAGCTAAGGATCGATTCTCCAGTGAAGAGAAAAGGGCTTTAGATAGGATGCATCAAGATATCTACCAGGAAATCAGACATGCAGCTGAAGCGCATAGACAGGTAAAATTTTTAGTATATATCAGGCATTCCAAATCTTACTGTGGCTTACTTTTATGTCTGGTGATAGGTCAAGGCAACATTGTACCAGACCCCCCATTCTGTTATTTAATAATGTATTCTTGGATTTAGGGCATGTCAGTGGGGGTGAGAGATAAGGAAACCCCTCGCAATACCCCTCTTTACTTCCTATAGCACTGTAGCACACAACTTGAGAACTCCTACTGTTATATGTTGCCTAATGTTAGATACAGATAAAAAAAAATCCTAAGTAGTTTCTCCTATTGATGCTTAAATTTGAGAGATGCCTTTATCTTAGTTTGCCCTTTTTTTCCTTTCATTAGTGTGATAGTAACAGAATGACATCATTATTTATCAATAATGAACTTATAATTTTTATTGAGTAATTTATAACAAACTAATCCATTTTAGACTCGTAAGCATATTCGAGACTGGATAAAGCCTGGTATGACTATGACTCAAATATGTGAAGAGTTGGAATCTACTGCGAGGCGTCTCATTGGTGAAGATGGCTTAAAAGCAGGCCTGGCTTTCCCCACTGGTTGCAGTCGTAATCATTGTGCTGCTCACTATACACCAAATACAGGTATTTTTATAACAATAACTTTGTGAGTCATAATTTAAAAAAAATTGTTACATTACCCATGCAAAGGTCCTTATGAAGCTTAAAAGGTTCTGAAAAGTAGAATAACTATTAACAAGAAAAAATTAATTAAAATATACAAATGTTTCTTGATCTTTTCATTTCCGAATATAATATTATTAAGAAACTTTGCAATGATATAGTGTAATGTATTGTACTGACAACAAATTTTAATCTGTATGTGAATAATACAAAAAAAATGTAACCCAGAATTATATCTGTTATACATTTATTAGAAATATATTCTGATGACTGTATAAATTCTTGCAGGAGATAATACCGTCCTTGAATATGATGATGTTGTGAAAATTGACTTTGGAACACACATCAACGGCAGAATCATTGATTGTGCATTTACACTTCATTTCAATCCTCGGTACGATCCATTGGTGAAGGGAGTTCAAGAAGCCACAGAGGCCGGAATTAAGGCGTCTGGTATAGATGTAAGGCTGTGTGACGTTGGTGCTGCTGTGCAAGAAGTGAGTAGAAAAAAAAATATTTTCAAATGGGAGCTGTTTATTGGTTCGACACAATTCTGCTACTTTGCCCAACTCTGACAAACACAAGTATAACACGAGTGTTGGCTTGTTTGAAGAATAACAAATTAAGTAATTAAAAACATCTATGTGTTACTACAGATAATTATGTATATTTTGGTATCATATAAATTCAACAAAAATAAATTTATTTAATTTGTGGTAAATAAAATTTTATTATCACACCTAGTTCAATTTCTAATTACCTTATCAATTATTGTTCTTCAATAGAGATTACTTTAGTTAATCTTATTTACAAACCCTATCACTATTTACAACTAAACACTTTGTTCTTGGTATTTACCCATTATAAATACATGACTTTTTCTACTGCATAATATGATAATTTGTGTAATAAATTATAATTGATGATAAACCAATATAATCACCTACTCTATTTGTTTTTGAATAAGAAATTTTAATTTTCGAATGTTTAGAAATCTTATAGAAAAATTTAAAATTTTAGGTGATGGAATCACATGAAGTGGAATTAGATGGTCAAGTATACCAAGTGAAACCAATTCGCAATCTTAATGGGCACTCCATTGGACCATACCGTAAGTTTAATCTCTACTATGTGCTAAAATTAAATTGCCAACAAAGAAAAAATTTTTTAGTAAATTTTGTGTTTTGTATCCTTTGTTCTTATCCTTTAAATTTCCTCATGTTTTAGGCATTCATGCTGGCAAAACGGTGCCAATTGTGAAGGGCGGTGAAACAACCCGAATGGAGGAAAATGAGTTCTATGCAATTGAAACATTCGGCTCCACTGGGCGGGGACAGGTGCACGACGACATGGACTGTTCTCATTACATGAAGAACTTCGATCAACAGTTCGTGCCTTTAAGGTTGGTGCACATTTTTTTAAAAATAAAATGTTATTGTTTCTTAGAAACACAACTTTCTTCTTTAAAATTTATCCTACTATTGTCATGAACATGAAAGTTTGAATTGAATAGGCTCCGAAACTAATGAATCGATTTGGATGATATTTTGTACACTTTAAACCCCGAGGAAAGAAATAGGATAGTTTTTATCCCGAAAATCCGCCGGTCAAGCCGCGAAGCTCGGCTAGTCATTATGTTTTATGGATATGGTGGTATGATTTCAAAGACGTGTTCACGTCAAAATTATATTTTGTCGACAGATTACAATCGTCCAAACAATTACTTAACCTGATCAACAAGAACTTCGGCACGCTCGCGTTCTGCAAGCGGTGGCTGGAGCGCGCGGGCGCGACGCGCTACGCGATGGCGCTCAAGGACCTGTGCGACAAGGGCGCCGTGGACGCGTACCCGCCGCTCTGCGACATCAAGGGCTGCTACACCGCGCAGTTCGAGCACACCATCCTGCTCCGGCCCACCTGCAAGGAGGTCGTCTCCAGGGGCGACGATTACTAGCGACCGTTTCGTTTTCGCGTATGTTATGTGCTTGAGTCCCGGTTTTGACCTCCAAAAAGGAAGGTTCTCGATTTGACCGTATTTTTTTTTATGTATGTCATCGCATATCTCCGCCGTTTATGAACCGATTGGAGAGTATTCTTTTCGCATTCAAAAGAGTAGAGTCCCATAGAAATTTGGTTAATCTGATTATTCATGTGAAGAATGTTCCAGGGAACTCCTCGAAAATCGACGTAACAAGCTCTGCACTAAAAATTGAAAAATAATAACTTATTGCCAAAAATAGAACTGACCGCAGAATCTTATGGCTTTGGATAAATATCAAAAATAAAATAAAAGTTACTTTCTACTTTTTAGTGTGAGGAAGTCGGTCGTCTATTTTATCAAAAAGTTATTAATCCTATAAATCTTTAGGGCTTATCCACAATAATTCTTAAAGGAAAAAAACGAATGTCTGCATATCTCGCTTCGAAAACGACGCTTTTATATTGTGAGTATACATAGTATGTGCAATATATTTTGTAGTTGTCAGAGAAAATTTAAAATTCAAAGAAATAGTTGAAATAATATAATTAACTTTCCATCGCCTGGAAAAGCCCTAATTATTTATATACTTTCGTTTACGATGCATGTTTTAAACAAGCCCGCGGCTTTAAAACTAGACTTAAATTATTTAAATATCTTGTTGATTTCATTTTTAACACATTTTTGTGATTTTCTACTGATCGATAACAACGTTTATTTTTATTATTAACTTTGTTTATTATAGCTATATGTATCAGTTTTTGTAGTGTATAAGATACAGCCGTGTATTCTGACCATGGTCGATACAAATTAACCTTTAAATAAAGTTATGTATTTTATATTTCGTGTTTTATTTTAAAATTAGAACCTTATAAATAAAACTACCCAATATTTTTACTTAAAATTTATTATCCAATTTTAGGAAAGCAGTATCCTAAAAAATCACAAATGTAAACGATTATATATAACATGTAAAATGGATAAAAAGTCTTTCGCCCATAACAATCGTTAATAGAAATGTAAAAAACGTTTTAAGGCGCGACTTCCTCTACAACTTTAATTTTTCTAGCATTTTACACATTTTCATAATATCTATCACTACAATCACTAATATCTTTGTAAAAAATTATGAAAAAGCAATATCACTGCACATATTTAACTAGTATCATTATTGAGAAGGCTATAATATTCAGTAGTCATGTTTCAACAATGTTTACGGCTATGGAATAACTTTATTTAAAATGGAATTAATTACGCTTCGGTCTTTATCATAAATCAATCAATAAAACG
This sequence comes from Phoebis sennae, assembly GCA_001586405.1. Classification (NCBI taxonomy): domain Eukaryota; kingdom Metazoa; phylum Arthropoda; class Insecta; order Lepidoptera; family Pieridae; genus Phoebis; species Phoebis sennae. The sequence continues at coordinate 427,821 of LQNK01000738.1, forward strand.
ACCATTTACTTTAGATAACAAATGTGCAGTTTCACGGGTGATTTGATTAACAAAAATACTATAAAATACTGACTATACAATAATTATATTGAAATACAAATAAACCATTATTCCGCTACTGAAGCATCTTTTGTACTTTGAAATTACTAATACTCATGTTGATGATTTGAAACTTTAGGTGCTCTTGAATAGTACCTTCTTATTTTCACAGGAGGTAAGGTTTGAGGCATATCAATAATATAAGATTAAATGAGATGTAACATACTTATTAACTCGTGGTTTATATTAGATAAGTTAAACATTATAAACACATTCATTTTTCAGCTTAATGGCCAAGACCCAACATCATCATAAGTAATAAAATTTAATTTAACATTTTTTATCTTCCCTACCTTTATGAGTTATATCTTCATTAAGTTCCGTGTGCAAATAAAGATATAAAAAGTTTGTTTTCGCTCCAAATATCAATAAATATATTATCTTTTATGGATTTGGACCTTATATTGACTAGAGTTTGAAATAATGAATTCAAATCGGTAGCAAACAAAATACATATGAAGTGAAATATTAAAAACGGGATCCATGTATGCTATTAAATTTTAGTATTAAGTATCTTACAGATTTTTTAATTTTGCCACCAAGCTAATTATTCAACGTAATAAATTAAGCATTCAATGTGCAAAGACACGAAAAAATTTTATGAAATTTTCATTAAAATTAAAATAGACTTTTCTATTTTAATCATCAGAAAGAATCTTAAGTTAATTGTTTCCTCTAAAATATACTTTTGTTTCAAGGTCCCTATTTAGTACACATGGATGTAGATTCCAACATCAAGAATGGATTCGAACAAATAATAATTCAATCTTTACATAATTAACCAACTAATATCGCTTATACCAAATTGGTAAAGTATCACAGAAATTAAATGTCCCTAGCTAAACTATTATGAATTCTAATAAGTTTTTGAATTGCCTACCTCTCAGATTCAGTTACTTCTTTATTACTGTGAAACCATCATTTAAATTAAAATTTAGTCAAGATTGTAATATCACCCAAACATAATATAAATGTAAAATAATAACTTTCGATACTAAAATACGATCCATATAAAATCATCGACGCCTGTATAATTGATATTAAACAAAGGTCTTACTACAACTTTATAATAATTTCTTAGGTAATCCAGTGATTCCTTTGTCAAAAATAATATTTGATAAATATACAAATCCGGAAGACGTCGCAATTTACCATATTGTGGATTCATGCAATTACATCGATTGTTCGACTCAAAAAATTATAATTTATGGGATTGAATAAATATATCACCATGCACACTTGGAATAACGTAATCTCATTACAATAAATGTCTTTCAAACAATAAAAAAGTATAAATAATTCACTCAATATTTAAAATGTAATAATGTAGTGACTAAACGCTGTCTAATGCTGAATTTGGTCCTCCTCGCCATTGGTCGCTACTTCAGTTTGAGGCCATTTGTATATAGTTTGCAATGGTACATGAAGCAACTCGATGATGTGTCGATAATTCGGTTCTATAAAATTGTAAAAACATATTGTTAGTGATCAAACTTATGAATTAACCTACATGTAAAAGAATAAGTATTGATACACATAATTTTAACATTGACATTGTCTGAGAGCATTAACAATTATTATCACTACTAATATTAAATGAGCCATATTATCTAAACAAATATAAATAGTTAGAAGTCACGCATACATTTACATAGCATTGATAATTTCAATCTTGTTGTTTTTTAATTAGTTAATGTTCAAAGAGCACTTGCTAAAGAAGAGACAATTACATATCAAAATTCTCTGCAAAGTAACTTCAACTTTCCAAAGTAACACTTTAGGTTGCATACTGCCCCTTTTAGATGAATATTTGAATCCATATGAAGTATGAAAGCATGTCTCAATTTAATTAATTTGCTGAACAAATTCTTACCATTTTCAGGATTTATGTATCCCCTTCGAATCAAAAAATCCAACAGAACTGGAGCACTTGTTGTTTTAAATTGCGGGGACAGGGCTCGTTGCACACATTCTTCTGCAGTCAGTAACTCAAATGTTTCAACCTCTCCATCTGCATTTTCAGGCTTAAACTCCATGGGGAGCTCAAGATCATACACATACTCTGTGTTTGGAAATAGGCCCCTCTCACTTTCAAAGTAGAAGCTGATAAGAAAAAGAAATCATATTATACACTAGCTGAGCTCTGCGGTTTTATCCGTGTATATCTCCAGTTCCCGTAGCATTTACAGAACAAAGGCTATCTTTTGTCTATCATGTATCTCAGTAGTTTCAGAGCCTATTCAATTCCAACAAACAAAAAATCAAATCTTTCTTCTTTATAATATTATATTTCTTATACATTTAAAATCTATCCAATTTTGCCAAATTTGTAAATGATTTGTGTGTTCAAAATATAAACTAACTTAATTTTACAGAATTTTTTTTGTACTGAAAATTAGAAAGAATTTTTGATTTTAAAGTAAATACCTACCATAGTAATACAATTACTTTACATCTAAATTCTGTATGATATTCAAATTCATTATTCATACATGTACATTATTCTAAGAAATAATAATTAATGACATGAATTGACATATTGAACATACCTAACACAGCCAGCTGGTACAAGTTTTTTAGCTAGGTCCCCAACCACTGATGCTTCTTCAGCAACTTCTTTTACAGCAGTTTCCAGAATTCCATAGCCAACTGCCAGTCCTCCACTAACAAAGCAATCCCACTTTCCTTTACGGATAAAGAATAGTATCACATTAATATTTTTTTTAAGAATGCTTCAAAGTTTCACATTCCTCTTTATGTGTAATATGTAAATGCAGTAAAATAATAAAAATAAATATTCATTTTTTGTTTCATAATTATTTGGCCAAGTTTTAATGAAAGAAAATGTTGGATGATTATATCACAAATTTTGTATGGACGTACTCAAACGAGCTAAAAGTATAGCATCCCAGGTAAGTTAAGGCACAGGACATTGGTATGTAAATAAAATTATTAACTTATCCACCAATATATGTCCTTATCTTTAATAAAATTGTCTGATTATTTCATAACATTAAACATTATATGTACAGGAAAAAACGTTGACCATTATCAATATTATTAATATGTTACTGATATTAAATAATACCTGGCCAAGTTTGTTTAGTAAAACTCCTCTGTTGTAGCCAAATACATAGGCCTTTGGTAGGATGGAACAAATATCCATTTATACTGACACCATAATTTCTAATGCCAAAGAGGCATATTGCACTTCTATCCATTTCCATTAAGCTTTCATGATAAAATGGTGTACTAACTTCAAAGCACTAGAAAATCAAAGACAAAAGACAGTTAATTCATAAATTACATGAAAATACCCAATATCAATGGTACTGATAATTGCTTAATGCATTATATTAAATGATATTACCTCATCCCTCCAACCTTTTAAAGCACATATTTCACCTTCCTTACGCAAAAACTGTAGCACTTCAGCTATTCTTGTAGTTCTCTCTTGATAATCTCGGAATGCTGGGTTCAATTCCACATATTTTCCAGTAATTCTGAACACCTATTAATGGACAATTTTATATGTGATATTAAAATTAAAAAGGTTAATATGCTTTTATTTTAGTACCTAATAGACTTAAACTATTCTAGTTTAAACCCTTTAGGGTGAGTAGGCTATTCTAGGTATTATTTCTGAAGCACTAGGTAAATTAACATAATTACAGTTCTTTGCACAATTATTTTGGTAGGAGAGGTTAAAAAAACGAATGACGGAACCAACATAGAAGATAGACAGTGATACATACGATTTGAAATAGCTTTTGTGAATCTTAATTATTCATGAAAGCTACTTCAAATGTTAAAAAATGTTTAGAATCCAATAAGAAATACGTTGGTTCATTCGGACGATGCGTCCGATTTCTGCCCTTAAATTACACTTACCTCGGGAAATCTCTGTAAATATTTCTGCACATCGGGCCGTATAAGACCTACTTGATGTCCACCGACCAAGAAAGGCTTACATGTACCTTGATGCAATCCTTAAACAAAACAATAACAACAACAATCGATTTTTACAATAGTTTTAATTTATTGTTATTTAAATGTACCTGATAAATAGAAGCAATTAAATTTTCTTGCTAATTTAGTTATTTCTGAAAGGTTGCTCTTAATTGTAGAATTCATATCTTTCATAATAGTCTGATACGATGATTAATCAAAGTAATAATTATTTTTCACAAAACTCCGAAAACGCTCAAACTCAAATTAGATCTTTCTGTCCAGTGTTACCATTACCAGTTAGGTACCAGTTACCACATATCAATTATCAAACATCAATTTACAAAAAGGATAAAGGTGCCATGAAAGTATTACCACTTAATTTATTATTCTTAACATGTCTTTAACATTGTTGTGACGTGTGGCCAGACAAAAATTATCTTTAATAAGGTTTCAAAAAAAAATATTCAATTAAACAATTAGCAAATAGCGCGGTAACATTATAACGTAATTTATGACAACAATTATTACGCTACTCCATAAAATAATTAACATACTATTGTAATGTAAGTAACTGTAGTAATGTAAGTTAATGCATGTAATGTAATGTGTGTCCTTTGTTGGTTGTTCAATAAAAAATAATAATAATAAATAACATAGTGCGAACAAGGCTTTATAGTTCGTACATTACATGGCTACCGTAAATATTTGCCATAGATTGAACGACAGATTCATAATGACATGTACTATCAAATGTCAATTTATTTGTGTCAACTCTCAATAATAAATTGTGTAAAAAATCTTACTCTTGTATAGAATAAATGCAAATTATAATAATCAATTATTTTGCAAATGTTCTAAGTTATAAAACTTAATACGTATTAAAAATGAAACATTACTGTATACTTTTTACGAATTAACCACTTTAAATAGGTACTTATAAAGATGTATTTTTGAATGTGCATCAAAGAAATTTATAGATATCATAATATTTATCAATAATATCATCCCAAAAATTGTTTAAAAATGACCGATAATTTAAGTATCCTTAGCGAAATATCTCCGGTATTCCGTCCATATATTCAGTGTATTTATCAAGATTTAAAATTAGGTAAGTATCGCAAAATATATGAGACTAAAAAACCATGTGAAAAGCCAAGATATATTTAAATTTATCAAATTTCAGGACTATGCAAATCTAAAATAGACTTAGAAAGGATGTCTGGAAATACGGAAGGAGTTGAAAGTCAATTAAGAGTAGTACTTCCATACTGCTCAAAAAAATTAAAATGGGAAGTAATCTTCGACCCTTCAACGCCATGTTTTGCGCCAGACTTCAGATTCGATGATGAAAGTTTTCTGAGTAACATTGATGATGAATATTTAAATAAAGAAGTCCCAAGCCTTTGTAATTGGAACTCAAGTGATCCTAAAGCTTTGTGTGGGGTTTTAACAGAACTCATTAAGTTATATAAAGGTCACCAGGTAAACCAAACATTCTTATTGGTACTTATATTGAATATGTTCAAAGCTATCTAAATGACAAATGGAATGGAATACAAACAATAATTGTATGTATGTTTGTTATCTTTTCATACATAACTACTGGACTGAATTTGAAAATTCTTTCAACATTTGAAAGTGGATTCATCTTCCTTGAGTGACAAAGCTGTGACAAACAGCAGCAGTGGAATCAAGCAGATGGAACAGCAACAGGAAAGACAATTGGTCCAGTTACTATTATCATTATGAAATACATAAACCTATTTATTTGTTCTAGGTAAAAAAGTTAAATGAGGATGATAGCTCCCGTGCTTCCTTTGAATACAGCGCATTACTTGGCAATGCACTCACTACTGACCAAGATGTTGAGGTGTGGGTTGGAGGACATATAGTAGAATTTATGATTAAGCTAAAAGTGAATACATCTAAACTACCCGAGTTGTATAATGAAAGGTATAACTTGCTGATTAAAATTAACCTCAAAAATATTTTTTTTTACAATTTATTGTTTTGAAAAGCTTATAGACCTTACACTTTCTAATCCTTTATATTAAAATTTCAGACAAATATTTTTTATTACATACCAAGAGTTTAAAATAGTAACATAAACTTTAAACAGATAATTGAGATTTATTTATTGATTTATTGCAGCACTGAATTAAATCCTGGAATAGATACAGCTCTTCTATTGGTACGGTACCCAAATTCTACAAATGCAGAATTGATTCTTTCACCATTTTTATCTAAAGTTCTGGGAAATATCACTTTACCATTGTAAGTATTACAAATAATTAAGAAGATATATAGAGAATTTAGTAAAAAAAGATTTAAATACAAATGAATTAAGAATGCAGCACTTAGATATTATTATATTTGAGTGGTTCTTACCATTTTAACTTGACCAACAATCAATGATTTATATTCTTTTTTTCATAGAATGCATCAATCAGGAGTTTTAATGGATTATGTGCCAATGGTTACAGATTTACTGAATAGTAAGGTGAACATTTAGTCATATATTCAACAATGCTGTTAGATTTAATTAAGTATTTAGTAGTAATATTACTTATATTTTTTTTAGATTCAAGACATTATCAACAATGATAGACTTAAGAGAGAATTGCTTGCTCAACTGATAATCAAATATGAAGGTGCAATTCTGGAACATGATGCTACAAGTGCATCATTACTATTCCAAATGAATGATTTTCATTGGATTTTACAAATAGATATAGGTATAATATATTTATTTAACTTTTAAAACTTCAAATAAATTTCATAATATATTTTTTTAATGAAAAATTATTTCAGGTGCAAATTTTCCTGAAAAGTCACCAATATTAACGCTTCGTTCTGTATATCATAGTGCCAAAGGAAAGCCAAAATTCAAAGTTTTATCCAACTGCCCACATAACAATTTCGAAGCATATATTGAACAGCAAGTTGAAATTTTTAAGAATGAATGCAAAGGAATTACAGCAAGCCATCCAATTCTTAATCTTGATAATTAAATATGCAATAGAATTAAATAATGTTTGTTTTATTTCCAAAAGCTCCAACAACAATGAAGGTTGCATACATTTTACAAAATATTAAACAGATTTAAATGTATTTGTTTAATGAAGCGATAATATCTCTTGACTATCACCTAAAAACTGTGATAATAAGAACCTTTGGGATAAATAAAAAATAAAAATAAAAAAAGAATATTAAGTTTAATCATTTATTGCAAAGGAAGATGCAAAGTAATACTTTTAACATTCCTCAAATGACTCATAACCAATAAAATTAAATACTACAAGTTTTTCCCTACTCAGAATTATGATTTGCAAGTACATTCAGTCACAGGCCAATAATAATAATTGCGCCAGTTCAACATAACAAATAATCTAATTTTAACTACAAATAAGTGATAACATGATGAATTTATTTGTGAAATGAAGAACATTATGTTAAATCACAAAGAGTCAATGCAGTGACAAACATTACTGTCCACAGAACAACTCCACATAAAATTCTAACAATAAATTATAATTAGGCGACACTTAATTGTGGTGGGACTATATTTTATTTGTTTTATATTATTACTACTACAATTATGTTAAGGCTTTCAGATTTCTGCCAGTCATCTACTTGCCTATTTCAACAATAAATAATGATGTTACTTTTCATCATACACAACAACTAGTTTTGGTGTTATAAAAAAGGCTTAATCAAACATTTATTCATAAAAAATATTTTCATTAATTGAAACTGTGTTAATGATTATAGAAAGTTTTGACATTTTTTTATCAAGAATAGTCAAGACAAAAGTACAATTTACAAAAATCATAATAAGCAAGAATTAAATACATACAGGTTTACATAATATAGTCTAATTCATTTTAATCATACACAGTATTTTGAAAAATAATTACAAAAGGGGATGAGATTTTATTTTCTATATTAACAAGGGGGATACTATAGTTTTGGTTCAATTAGCGATTTTAGGGTTTTCTTTATTATCCAATAGCTCAAAACGGTATCTCATGTACATTACTTTCATTCTGTCCCAGACATTTTCAAATGAATCCATGGCTGGCCTGACGTCTAACAGAGCAAACTCACATTTACTATCCACTTCTCCACCATCATAATAATCAATAATGTAGCGCACATCTTTTCCACACCTATCCACAATCCAGTCATGTCGGTCGAAAGGAAGCTCATACCTATAAATTAATTAATTCAAATTCAAACAACACTCATCAAATCAGCTTATTAAGGAACACTACATTGCACAATCTTTTAATAAGATTACACAATATGTACTCACCCAAGCATGGCTCGTATACGTGCCCTAGGACTATATTGGGTTGCCTTGCCTCCAAAACTCTTAAGTCTGGGATGGCCACATTCTTTGGCATGTAAGGCTTCCCATTTTAAGACTTCTTGCCATGCCTTTTAACACAAAAGTTTGAATTAAAAATTGGTATAAAAAATTATCTCTATTTTTATTTAGATTGTTGAGCTTCATTACAGTCTAAATAATTACCTGTTCATTATTGGCATTATGTATTTTAATTATATCATCCATGTCTTTTGGTTTAATGTCTTCATCCTTCCAACGCCAGCCCTTGCGCAACATAGCATTCCAGAACATTTGCTGGCTCGGATAAACCCAGAATTCAGTGGAACCATCAGGCATAGCACGTGGAATAGTAGAAACTTGTCTGGTAGTCGGAAGTTCAAATGGTTGATCTGGTGCAGGTTGTTGATTTGCAGGAGGCATCTACAATATTATTATTCTATAATTTCAAAAGTACAATATAATAAAATAAAGATCTCTAAGAAAATCCCTGTAGAGTTACCATGTTGTAAGGATTAATATTTGCATCTTGTTGAATGGGGCACTCTGATGGGCGTGCATCAGACTTAGTTTCCTGGTTCTGTATTTTATTGTGCATAGGGCATTCTGCAGGCGGGTTAACATTTTGAGCAAATGTTCTTGGCTTTTCCGCCTCTGTTGATACTTTACTACCCATCTTATAGGTGCCTTACGTAAGGATGCAAGGTTATCTTAACATGATATTTCTGAAAGAATAAATATATTAAGACTTATGTTAAATTTGGAATGCAACAATGTAGTAGCTTTAATGTTTAAGTTTAGTGATATTTAATTATTATTAATAATTAAAATACCTGATATGCTCAACCAAAAAATCTATTTTATCATGTGTCAAAATCACGTATTACTATACGTCACAGTTGACACTGACAATTATTACGGCTGAGAGCTCATCCTCGTACATTTATGGATAGGCTAGTTGATTTTTTTTTTATTTCTTCATAAATAATTAATATTTGAAATACTATACCAAAAAATATATTTTTTGACCCTGAATACCTAAAAAATTCAATTTAAAATTTACCAATTTTTGAACGAGTGAAAACTCTCACCAGCCATGTACTAACATCTGTAACATTTGTCGGCTAAGATCTGCCCGAAAGGGCTATATTGAAAACCGGCGTTGCGGGCATCTTAAGATGCCCGTAACATAATTATGCTAAATATAGACCTTTTGCCTACTTTTTTTTAAAGTAATGATTGTATTTTATTGTACTTTTAAGTTTTAATTGGTAAAGGCAATAAACGGATTTTTTATTTTATTTTTACTTAATAGGCGAGTTGACACTTTTTTATTTGGTCTTAAATGATTAATATTTGACCTACTTTACCAATAAAAAAATACAATATTTTTTTTACCCCTAACGAGTAACGAAATAACTTCTGATCAAGTGAAAACGCTAGCCGGCCATCTCGCTATGAATTACATTAGAGGGGAAGGGAATTTATGAGCAACAGATATTAGCTAAAAACAATTTTTTTGGCAGCCTGATAATAAAAAACATATAGGTTAAAGTATAATAATTAGAGCTGCTACTAGGAATTTCAGGAAAAATTATTCATAAGAACAAAAATCTCACAATTCTAATTTCCACAACATACATTTGTTGATACATATTATGTTTGTTTATTTTATGATGGTTTATTGTTCCTAGGCTTCACACCATTTTCAAAATATTCTGATCAAAGTAGTAACAATAACATTATTTTTCAATACTCTATTTATGTCCTGTAATAATAAAGAGTTGAATTTTGAAATTAAAATTTATCTATTTTTGCTTGCATTCATTGAGACACATATATTTTACACTTGAATCCCTTTAGCTAATTCACATACACTAAACATTGTTTTTTGGAATTGGGGTTTGTATTTTAGAAGAAAACTTAAACATTTACAACATTTCTTAATGTTATTTAATTACTCTATGATATAACAAACTACAGTTAAATAAATATTAAAATCACTTCTTTTTCAAATATTTTAAATATTTTTTAGCATTAAAGTTGTCTTCCAATGTTTCAGTAATTTTAACTTTTTTCTTTGGTTTTCTTTTATCTAATCTCATCTTTTTCTCTTCTTCTGATAAAAGGGCTAGATCTAAAGGTAACTGAAAGAAAATTCAAAAGTTATTAGATGGACAACTGCATTGAAAATTAAGTATTATATCAAGACTACTAGTAAGATGATCTTAAAATTGGAGATTTCAATGGGTTGAATTTTGTTAGCATATATGGGTTAATAATGTTTCATTATTAGTAAACAAATGCAAAATTAGGTTGGAGGTTAGACTATGGTTTGATCTTATGTGACAAAACCAAAGCACACTTTTAATTCAACAAGATATATTGGTATATTGGCATTAATAAGTAAAAATAATATTTCAAGATAAGTACTATAAATAACTAAATAGTATAACTAGTGTGATAAACAGAATTATAATGAGATGCTATTATAGTTGCTCTTTCCTTTTGATACTAAAATTATAGTAATTGTGTTATTGTTTCTATTCAATACTAAATTTATATTAAATGTCTTGATTATAATCATACCTTTATAATTTTTCTGGGTTCATGGTATCTAATATTAATTGATGCACCGTTAGACAATACTACTTTCGTAGGGTACATTCTTGTGTATATTTCCCTATGGATTTTTGTTATGCTGGCTATATTATTATTTAAGTTCCTCTTACAAAAGTATTGCAAAACGAGCGCATTACTATTTAATAAACGTTTTAAAAACATCTTGCAAATGCAAAATCACTCGAGGTTATCAATCATTATATCTATCTGTCATTACTGTCACGGGTGACTAATGACTTACTGCTAATGTTGCCACCTCAGTTTTTATTTTGGGGCTAGACTTGTTTTATAGAAGAGCAGGCAAAGGAGCAAGTGGGTCACCTGATGTTATGTGATCACCGCCGTCCATGAGCACCGAAAGACTTTTTGGCGGGAAGTCAA
>LQNK01000076.1:0-12240 GCA_001586405.1 Phoebis sennae
TAATTGTTTTTAAAAAATTATTTAATATCTAATGTATTTTTTAGTTGTATTTTTTCTTTTTTACTAAAATAACTTGTATACATAACTTGTTCTCTACTATTGTGCATTAGGAAGAAACTTGCTCTCACAACACAGGGAATCCTAGTGTGAGAGCAAGAGTTCGTATTCAAATGAATGTATTATTATTTTTTGGCTAATAAAATTATTCTTATTCTCATTCTTCTTATTCTTAATTAAAGGCAGACCCAGCTTGCGGTAACTAACAAAAAAGAAACTTATTAATATGTACTAGTATAGCGTGACGTTCCCAATACCCCACTCGGGTGGTACTGGCGACCCTTGACAAAAACCGCCTATAAACTACACTCTTGACAAAACAAACCATTACATACGCTTTGACCAACCACTAATCCTCGCTCGTGAGAATAGATTCTTTCCACGACTGGTACGCGAGGCTATTGAAATTAAAAAACATCAAACATTCAATAGAGAAGATGGTTTGAGACTTTTAACACGTGGGACCCACTTATAAAAAATTTAAAACCCCATGTCAAGCATACCAAAAGACAAGAGGACACTGTAAGTCAATTTTGCAAGAATCCGAACCAGTTTTCCAAATACCATCTTCGGGGAAATAAATGGAGGTAGACACACAATTTTTGAAACACTCATGAAGACAACTGCCATCTCAGTCTCCCGTGACTACGCTCGCTGTAAAGTGCTCGAAACGTCGGGTTAAATAATAATGTAAAATAATGTATAATAAACCGCGTTTAAAATCCTTTAAAAAGTATTTTATTTAAAATGGAAAGTACTCCCGTTAAAACAAACACAAGATTATAATATTCATTACAACCAAACAAATTAAGGTTTCCTCTTTATAATATTAGTGAAGATCAATGAATTAATTTTTTGTATAGAAAAGTTTTAATTTACTGTTAGTTTACTTGGCAACAGCTCAATAACAATCAAACTCAACTTAGCTATTTTATTTGAAAAAAATGTTTTTAGTACAGGCTCTAATCTGTAGTTCTAACCGAAGTATAAAAAAATCACGAATAAGTGTATTATAATAACATTAGAGGTTTCTTAATATATTTTTGCTATAACAAACAGTTGACGATATAAAAAATGTGTTTGTCTTTAAATAAAATGATTATGCAATTCCATCAAGAAGTTTTAATATAAAGTATATTAAAAAAGTCACACCGATTTTTCCACAAGGATTCACAAAGCACAATTTTGTTCACGCGAGCGAAACGGGAGGGAAAGCTAGTCTAAAAATACACAATGTCTATTTCAAGTCTATTTCATGTTAGAATTGGCAGTTATGTTAATTTTCGTAATTATAGCTTTAAAAACATCAAGTTTTTGCTTATTTGAAAATAATTATGCCGATTGTAAAGATGTCTTAATAAGTAGGTAAGACTATTTTACAGGAAATCACGTTATAAAATAGTATTAGATTTAAAATACTTCGTCTATTTTTAACCGATTTTCGATAAAGGCGGAGGTAATCAATTCGACCGTATTTAATTATAATTGTAAAACATTAAATAAAAATTATTTATGCATTCGAAAGAGTAGAGTGTCAGTGTGGTCCTATAGAAATTTGGTTCAAGTCTGATCTTCCATGTCAAAGATTTTCAAGGGAACTCATCGAAAATCAACAGAATAAGCTCTGCGGTTAAAGTTAAATGATGTACATATCCACTTCACTTGATTTCAAAAATAAAATAAAAGTTATTTTCTACTTTTTAATGAAAGTCGGTTCTATTTTTTCCCAAAAAGTTATTCAAAATTTATGCTTACAATATACATTAGACCAATAAATAAAACATTACACACACATGCATTTAACATACTAGTTACTTATAAAAATCTTGAAATTGTACATATCTGCATATAGTTGGGATACATAAACCTTTTATCCCGAAAAACGTATTTCTGTAGGAAATTCACGCAGGCGAAGTCGCGAGTCTAAGCTAGTTCTAATTCTGTTGTATATCTAGTAATTGCATTTAACTGTTACACATACATTTATAATTACCATGCGAATTGCAGTCCTTTCTAAAGTGCAATTTGGTTTTATCAAGCTAGTCTTAATCTCAGTCTATTACTTAACACTAGCTTTTACTCATGACTTCGTTTATTTGCGAATCGATTTTTATTCAGTAGGCAATAAAAACGTTTCTCCTGACCGAATATCGGCCACGGCCAATCTCTACAGAGACTAGCCAGCTGCGCAGGAGATATTGTAGTGCACAAGTATGTGCGCAAACACAGGTACACTCTCTATTCCTTTACTCTCATAACCCTTAGGGGGCAGTTGGACACTCGCGGAGAGAGATCAGGCGCAGGACCGACAATACACGTGCTCTCCGAGGCACGGGGGTGTTCCATCACCGCTCATTACCATACTCAGAGCTGTTACTGAGATTTCATTGAGAAATCCCAATTACATTTTTTTGGCCCCATCCGGGCATCGAATCCGAGACTTTCTTTCCTCTTACGACACCCACGGGTAGAAATGGGGTGGCGACACACGGGCCAAAAAAGATCCGTTATTTTACTACCTAATCCAGTTACTAATTAGAAATATGAAAATCCGTCGAGAATTTGCGGTTCAAATGACATACTAACATGTAAATTAGCGAAATTGAAGTGTTTTTGTATGAATTTGTTTGCAATTGTGTTGATTGATGTTCTTTCCTGTGTACTTGTAATTGTGTGTTTTTCTAGACCGCCTCGTTGGTCTAGTGGTTGCATGTTTGACTACAGATCGAAGGGTTCGAATCCCGGGTGGGGCCAAAAAAATGTTATTGGGATTTTTCTGACTAAGAAATATTAGAAACAGCCCTAAGTCTGGAAATCTGGCGCGTACACTTGTGCACGCGCAGCTGGCTAGTCTTTGTTGAGATTAGCCACCATGGCTGGAATCGGTCGGCTATTATTTTTTGTTTTTCTGTCTTTATCTATACGATTTATTGTAAATTTTCTTTCAGTACACGATTGACCAACAAACATAATATTTATTAAATATATTATTAAAAAAAATGTTTTAAAAACGTTCGTAGTTTATTAAGACAGCCCCGCTACTCACCAGTCAGGTCTACAGTTCCATGTCGGGGTATAGTAGGAGAGGCATCAGACAAGTTTTCAGCCTGCCTCAAACTCCAAAAAATGGGCCTAGCTCTCAGAGTATATTATACGCTTAGATCTTTCAAACGTTTTTCTTTTACTTTTAACTTATTTAAGTAACGGATTTTCTAAGGAGGTTCTTAATTCGACCTTTTTTTATTTATGTTACCGCATATCTCCGATATTTATGGACCGATTTGGAAAATTATTTTTAAATTTGAAAGAGTAAATCAACAGAATAAGCTCTGCGGTTAAGGTTTCATGATGTATATACCCGTATTAAACTAAATCAGATACTGAATTGTGACTAGCTCTAATGTGGTAACCCTTAAAATATCACTGAAAATGAATAAATAATAACTTTTCGAAAAAATAGAACCGACTTCCTAAAACTAAAAAGTAGAAATTTTCTTTTATTTTAGTTTTCAATTTCACAAGATTTTACACTGAGGAAGATTATTTATGTATATAACATTTATATAGCTCATGCGAAGCCGGGGCGAGTCTTGAGTTGAACTCTATATATTAATTACACTATAATATAGTAATTATACAATTTTATTTTATTTGAAACACAAACAAAAATTATGGCTTTTGTTCGAGTATTATTTGTTATCTATTTTATTAATTTACTTCTGTTTGTTTTTTTAATTATGGATCTATTTTTAATAATTTTTTCCCATGACTGGAACACATTTATAAAAACATTAATTTAAGTTTTTTAAAAGTTTCTTTCAATGGGTATAATTTTTAATGATTGCTTATTGTTATAAAAACACAAAATATAACGAAAACTCACTTACACGTTTAACCACGTTCTAATTACAACGAAAGAAATAACTTTATTTGTATCCACATGTATTTTAATATTATTACAAAAATATAGAAAACTCACCTAACACTTTGCACTAAACGCGACTAGCTTTAGGCTCGGGAAATGCAAAACTACTGTACCGAGTACAGTACTCACCGGTCGAAGGTTTTGCAAGAGATTATAACGTCATACGACAATTGTTTGCGAATTTGCGTCTCATATTTAAGATACACTGGTTTCACTCGCGTATCCCGTTCCCGTAGGGTTTTTGGAAAACTATCCTATGTTATTCCTGAGGTTTCAAAGAATATCTGTATAAAATTTCATACAAATCGGTCCTGTAGTTTCGGAGCCTATTCAATACAACAAAATTGCTCTTCATAATTATAGTATAGATTTTTAGGTAAAAATTATTTATTGATTATAGACATAAATAAATAAAAAAAATCGGTTTATTTCAGATGACAAGCCCATAATATACATTTTTTTAGATATTTAGATTAAAAATAAAAAAAAATTAAGATTACCATGTCATTTTACAATTTGAATTACGAAATATTTAATAATTAAAATCACATATTATAAAATTTAATTGAATTTGGATCAAATTAAAATAAAGCTAAATAATTTTAGAAAAGAATGATTGAATGAATAAATATTTACTTCTCTACTACTATTATAACTGCGAAAGTAATTCAATCTGTATGTCTCTTCTTCACGCCTGAACCACTAAACCGATTTGAATGAAATTTTGTACAGAGATTTGTTTGAAAAACGAGTGATATCGCGGGGTGTCTTTAAGAAGTGCTAAGACACATCTGAGAATAAAATTACCTCCAAGTTACCTTAAAAATGAAGTAATAAATAGGTTACTTTAAAAAATTATACTTTAGTTTAGTTTTGTTGGTAAAATAAAATATATAAAAATTATTTTTTTGAATGAATGTATGTTATATTTGATGAGGGAAAATACTAAACTATATACAGTAACAGTACACGGTAGGTTTCACAAGCGGTGACAATGGCGCGTCATACAAGCTTGAGAATTTACGGTAAAAACCTTACGAATAATATGCATTATTGATACATTCATGAATACAGTATTAAAATCATTTATTTTAGACAAGGAAAGAAAGAAGAAAGAAAGAAGAAAGAAAGAAAAAAAAATCATTTATTTGACATCAAGACATGACACAATACATTTATGATAACACAAAATTAAAAAGAAAAGAAAACTTAGTAACACTGATGTGCCATACCAAATGCCAAAAAGGACCTAATTCAGCATAAACACTGGGAACGCTCCCAGCGCTGATTTTCAATCAGACCCCTAAAAATTACACAGTTACATTTTAGATATATATACAATAAACAAATAAATATGATATTCTAAATAATATTGATAAGATACATATTGTAATATAATAATAAGCTAAGAAAATAAACTACATATACTAGTGCAAGTCGACACATATAATTATAATAAAAATAGGAAGTAGGTAAACCATGGACTTAAAACTTTAAATTATATTTCCAGTAATATTTTGAATAAAAGAAACGGATTATACACCCAGAATGAGAGCAGATAAACAATAACTACTGCTAATATAATTACATAATGTAAAATTTATCAAGCACACCGTAACTACTAAAATAAACTACAATGGAGTCAAATATTCTGTAATATCCGGTTTCTATAAGTGACGGAACGTCATAGTATGATACGAATGGTTTTCATTATCGAGCGGTTATAACAAACCAACCAAGTTTTGGTGGATATGTTAACGTCACGTTTATCATAGATGCGCATTACTTACGCCTAGTAGGATATTGTACTGTCCGTAAGTAAAACTACTTGTTGTATTTTTACAGGAATCGGGCATTAGTAGATAGGACATAATATTTCATAGAAAAATTGGATGAATAAATTAATAAAATATTAATTTTATGCAAGAAAAATATCTAAAAAAGGAAAGGACTGTTTAAATTCATTTAAGAAAAAACCCATCTAATTTACTTGCCCAATTAATATTTTTAAGTTACTAGGATGCCATTTAAATTGTATTTTTCTATTTTAATAAATAGGAATTAAAATAGAAGATAAATACAAAGACGTACTATCCAGTGACTCGAAGGTAGATACTATTCGAAACTTATGTTGTCGATTTTACAATCAAAAATTATAAAATATATTTCGAACAAAACATGTAAAAAATATTAGTTTTTTTTAAATTAGCTGTGCTCCGCGATTTCACGGGGATCACGTTTTGGGATATAAATAATTCGATGTCCCACGACAAACCATATTTGTACAAAATTTCACCAAATCGGTTCAGTGGCTTAGGCGTTAAGAAGAGACAGATAAACAGAGGGCATAGGGGGGTTAAGTGTAAGT
Source organism: Phoebis sennae (assembly GCA_001586405.1). Classification (NCBI taxonomy): domain Eukaryota; kingdom Metazoa; phylum Arthropoda; class Insecta; order Lepidoptera; family Pieridae; genus Phoebis; species Phoebis sennae. The sequence continues at coordinate 6,351 of LQNK01000076.1, forward strand.
ATCTACAACATCAAAGTGTCGCAGATGTCTTGTTAGCTTGAAGGATAGGGAGGGGATAAGGTGAGGATTTAATATAGGAAGTTATGAGAAAAATAACACCGTATGGAAGAGGAGTGAGGTAGGAATAAATGTCTTCGGGCATCCACTCACTTGGTACTTACAAATGCTCGGCTCCCACTCTTTTATTGTTGAAGATGTTATGCAGCAGAAATACCCTCTGTCGCTTCTCACACCACCCCCGTTTAGAAATGGGGTGGCGACACACGTATTCCAACTCGTCGCCACATAGGTAAAGGATGATGATGCACTAGCACCGACATTTTCTCGAGACATCATCGACGCTTTCATTTATTTTTTAATTAATAAATCTATTAACATTCTGTAATATATCCGATATTCGAACCTAAGACCTATTCTGTACTCAAAGATCCAACGCCATAATTACACAAAGCTTACCATTTACAAAGGTCAAAAGTCTTTAGCCGGTAAACCTTTACTTCCTTCAATGCAGGGTTCATTGTACTAAAAGGTCTTCCGTACTTTAAATTGGACAAAATCACGTAAAAATATCGGATATTGACACTAAAATATCACGAACTAGCTGATCCACGCGGCTTCGCTCCCGTAGCATGTTATACGTATAGCCTTTAAAATATGTTACTCGTGGATAATGTAGGTTTTGAATGGTGTAAGAATATTTTAAAATCGGTCCAGTAGTTTTTGAGCGAATTCATTATAACCAAACAAGAAAATAAACAAATGTTTTCCTCTTTATAATATTAGTGTAGAACACCCTACGACTCGAGAAATCAACTATTACATGAAATATAGGACTCAGAGAGAATGTAGAATTGTAATAGTGAAATAGTTTTGAATCAAATTTTAAGAGACGGTTAGACAGAAAAGCAGTTCATGTTTTTTGTCTGATGAATACTTGAGTATTGTATAAAAGGGGTTGATTTATACATTGCAATACGGGCTCTAGTTCGGAGCGAGTCAATTGTTTCTTGCACAGCTTTCCCAGCTAGCCTCCCCATAAAATAAAGTAAACCTTTGTGAATAAAATGCATCCAAATTCATTCCGTAGTTTCTGAACGCAACTATTAAATTAATCTTTAATATCAATGAATTAATAAATAATTATTAACGTAATGAACAATTAATACAAATTAAATCGTTCCGTTATTGTCTAACATGTCGTATGAAATGTCTTTACACATACGAGTTACATATAAGTAGCCCGTATCTAAATTATGTAATTTCTCGTATTTGCGGTTGCTTATTGATTGAGTCTAGATATAAATAACTTAAACTAGTTTCATTTTCATTTATAGGCAATGATATATTATAATGTCACAGAATAGAGAATAAGATGGAGCGCGACCGAAGACTCGAGTGACGCTGAAAAGCAAATACAAACTTCAAAAGCAAATTCAAAAATGTTCGTCTAGTTTGACACAACACGTCACGACTTAGTAATTTTCAAATTTCACTCACACAGATGCACGTGTACGTACGTGTAGTTAGCGTCACTCGAGTCTTCGAAACACTCCATCTGCCTTTGAATCTTTAATCTGTGTTATAATGACTGCTCGGTTGGCGCAGTGGATACGTCAGTGTCTGTTGCGCCGGAGGGTGTGGGTTCGATTCCCACGGGTAGAAAATTATGATGTGATGAACATTGTAATTTTCTACTGTCTGGGTGTTGTTATCTATAGTCTGTATGTATTTACAAAAAAAAAGTATGTTTAAGTATGTCTATCAGTTATGGTTTCCATAGTACAAGCGTTGCTTAGTTTGGGACTAGATGGCGTTGTGTAAAATGTCCGAGAATATAGATATGTTATATCAATAGAAGATTACCGTGAAAAAATGCGACCATCAATGACAATGTCGTCTTTTGACAATCACTTCATAATTGAATTAAAAACTCTTCATTTTCGAGTTCTTACCTATGATATAATACTTTCCTTTTATTTTTTTATTTGCAGAATGGTTCGTGCATTTTCTAATTACACACGAAGGTATTTTATAGCTTTTTGTCGTAACCAAGCCACCGTTGCTATGTAAAGTTCTGTCGACAATCGTTCGTAACCAAGGGAGTGTGGATATACATGTATCAATTTGAGATCACAAAATTAGCATGCTAGTAACATATCTATAGTTTTATAATATCATTGTTTATACGTCTAAAAATGTAATCCGTTGTCAACCGTTTTTATAAAACATTTATTATCTAACTCTATATTGTCTTTGAATGAATGAATGAATGAATGAATGAAATGAAATATATCTTTATTGTACACACATTAAATAAAAAGATACAAAGAAAAACTTCAATTTAATAATGGAGGCAATAGGCGGCCTTAATAAGCAATTTCCTCCAGACAACCAAGCGAAAGCGAAAAGCATAAAATTACTGAATTGCGTTTGTGGGAGTAATGAAATTTATGCATTCTATGAATAAAGAAATTATATACCTATCTATTTAACTAAAGAAGGTGATCTATCTCAGATCGAGATCTTTTTTTCACGTCTCTATTGGAAATCGAACCCACGCTAGGTTGTATCGCCTAACACGCTAACCACTAAAACAACGAGGCGGCCTCTAGAGTCCTTACAAAAATTGTATTCTCTTATTTATTTATATGGTTATTCTACGGTTTCTCCCACGTATATCTCCCGTAAGATTTACGAGATAAAACCTAGCCTATGTCCTTCCTCGGGTTTCAAAGAAACTCTGCACAAAATTTCATCCAAATCGGTCCAGTAGTTCCGGAGTATATTTAAAACAAACTATTCCCTAACAGAACCTAATCTATACTTAATATTATAAAGCTGAAGAGTTTGTATGTTTGAACGCGCTAATCTCAGGAACTACTGGTCCGATCTGAAAAATTATTTTAGTGTTAGATAGCCCATTTATCGAGGAAGGCTATAGGCTATATATCATCCCGATATTCCCACAGGAGCGAAGCCCTGGGGCGCAGCTAGTTATATAATATAGACAAAATGACATAAACCAGTAAAACTATAAATAAAATTATGTTAAAAATTGCGACAGTAAAGACAAATCGCAAATTTCTGTAACAATTCATAAGTCATTACCTCGAGTAATTGTACTTACGAAAAATGTACTTTGAATTATGTAACCATGGTGACATTATAGTTACTTTACACAGTTAACGGAGGATGCAGTAAGGTAACTTCACATCTCTTGTACCTGTTTTTGTAAAGTATTCTTTTATCGAAGAAATTATATGTGTTATCATTTGAAATTATTTTTGACTCCCAAATGAGATTTAAAATTATTTATACATAACAAAAATTAACATTTTTGTTTACTTTACCTAATGCCTTGAATTTATATAAGATTATATCCAATATTGAATGTATATGAGATTATACATTTTTTCAAAAATTATTCACTTCCATCTGTATTCAACAACACAACAATCTTTAATATTATTACATATTAATTTATTCAGCCAATACACGGCAGGTGAACTGGTTAAAAGTTTATAAATATTTAAAAATAAAAAACTTTATGATTTTATTACAACATTTTTTTTCAGGCAACATAACAACATCTCAAACCTAAAAAAATATTTGAGTAATTTTATTAGTTAAAATAATAAGCCATTTTAATTGGCTTACTGTTTCTTTTGTCTACTGTGACACAACAAGAGGTAAAGGAAACGTGCTGACTCATGCTTTCATAATAGAGTATGGTATATGACCATAGTGTAAATACCTAGTGAACATTATTATTGAAAATTTTAATTAAAAATCCAAAATTTATAATATAAGAAATATTTAGAATTTAGATTTGAGGTCATGGCATTTTTTAATGTTTAAATGCTTAAAAACATTGAAAATTTAGAAAATTAGTTTACTTAAAAATATACAATTTATGAGTCTTCAAGGTTCATGGGATTGTGAAAAAAATAATCTAATCTTTTAAAAAATCAAAGTCGTAATTTGCTTTGTCGTAAAAAATCTATAAATTAAAGAAATTATTTTAAAAATATACCATGATCAAAAATATCTGCAATAAATAGGAATTTATATAAATAGAAGTCTAGAAGCATCTAATGAAGCAAGTGTGGTTATACAATATTTAGAGCGTGGACATGCCTCGTTGGTCTAGTGGTTGCATCTTTGACTACAGACCGAGGAGTCTCGGGTTCGATCCTGGTTTGGCAAAAATGTTATTGGGATTTTTCACACAGCCCTGTTTTTGTCACATTCCTGAGTCTGGGAGTTGTCGGTGTTGGAAAACCCCCGTGCCTCGGAGAGCACGTAAAGCAGTCGGTCCTGCGCCTGATCTCTCTCCGCGAGTGTCCAACTGCCCCCTAAGGGTTATGAGAGTAAAGGAATAGAAAGTGCACACACACTTGTGCACTATAATATCTCCCGCACAGTTGGCTGATTTATAGATTTTGGTCGAAATTCGTTCAAGAGGAACGTTTTTTATCATAAAAGTAAAATTTCTAGCCAAATGCGTAAAGCTAATGAAGCAAGGGCGGTTATACAACGCAGTGAGGCAATGACTCGTCCGCGAATTCTAGTGCAATGCTTGCGCACTTGCGTCATGTACTCATTAATGTAGGTCTAGTTGACTTTGACAATTTCGTCTATTTTGTGTTGACATGTTTCTGCTAAATTCATACTTTACTACGACCGTTTTCAATAATGTATTAAAGATTATGGATAGATGGAAATCTCAGATTAACGGCCATTTTAAATAAAGCATTTCATTTCATTTCATTTTCAATATCTATCCCTTGTTTTGCTTAGTAAAGTAAGACAAATCTATCTTTTTGCACTTACTTTATATTGATTCAACGATTAGTGAGACATTGTTTTATTAATTATATTGTTCACGGTTTTACTCACTTTTTAATATTGTAAACATCGGATTAAGGCCGACGGTTTCAGACCGTTTCGGAGGATGTTTACAATATTAAAAAGTGAGTAAAAACCGAGAACAATATAATTAATTGCACTTACTTTGATTTCAATATGCTGTCGACGGATTGCATTTGCTATGACTTTTGTTTTGGTTAAAAATCCATCTTCAAAAATCCAACTACACCTTCTATATCTATATCTGTCTAGTCGTAAGGCTGTGTTGAAGAAATGGACATACAAACATACATATGCTCGAAAAACATTTAAAAAAGTAATTTTTATTTTCAAAAGACAAATATCTTATACTAGTTGTTCCGCGCGGCTTCTCTCCCGTAGCATATTGTTGTATAGCTAATGTTTATCAATAACACGAACTTTTGTGTGGACTTTTAATAAATCTATTTTTTGGGAAAAATCTTTTCAAAAGTCAAAAGTCAAAGTCAGAATATTTATTTTCCAAATTGGCATCTGTTAAGGCGCTTTTATAACGTCATTTACATTTTCATATATTTATCTGCCACAAACTTAAAATTTAGAAAAAAAACCATAATTGCATTAAATAATTTATTATAAACTTAAAACTACAATACAAGAGATCATGATTAATTAAATAATTAATATAAGTAAATAAATTCATTTCTTTTCGTCCCATACAAAGGGTTCTAATCTTTTCTCCTCTGGAAGCATTGCGTTCAACTCCTCTACGTCGCTAAGAGTCTGAAATTAATGTTTTTTAGTTAAAAGTATTGCATTAAAAATAGTACCGATTTCGGAAATGATGGCTAATCTCAACAGAGACTAGCCAGCTGCGTATGGGACCATCTATTAAAGTGAGGTTTGAAAAGAAAGGGGGGGGGTATAGACATTCCCTTATAAAGATAGAATCACAAAATATCAGTGGGAGGTGGGGGGTTGTTTTTTGCTGGATTTTACCCAGATGCTTTAGAAAAGCGGCGTTACAAGAATAAAATAAGTT
>LQNK01000076.1:13449-50517 GCA_001586405.1 Phoebis sennae
GAGTTTTTAAGTCTCAAACTAAGCAAAGCTTGAACTACGGAGGCTAGATAACTGATTGATATAGTTAAACATACTTTTTTTTTGTAAACAATAATTTCTAAAAAATTTAAAAATGAGAAAATTTTAGGGACATTTAACACAACGTCATCTAGTCACAAACTAAGCAAAGCTTGTACTACAGAAGTTAAATAACCGATAGTTTTATCATTTTATTTAATTGATTTTACAACATTAATTACATTTTTTTTTCATTCAAAAACATTACAGTATAACTTATACATTCTCAGATGTAATAAACAATTAGAGGCAAACATAGCATGCATGATCAAATCTAGAGTATGACAAACTAGCTGAGCTACATACATATACAGGATATATAGCCCGTAGGATTTTCGGGATAAAAACTATCCTATGTTATTTCTGAGGTTTCAAAAAATCAGTACAAAATTTCATTCAAATCGGTCCCGTAGTTTTTTACCCTTTTACAAACAAACCACCCCAGCAGAAAACCGGCGTGAAGCAGTATTACACTGTTTCTCTCTCTCCCGTCCTATTCTACTCCTTCCCAAATTCCTATCATCAATCCTCCCCTTTCTTTAAGCCTTTATGTTGCAGATGTTCACGGGCTGCGGTCGGTCGCTTAACATCAGGTGACCCGCATGCCCCGCTTGCCTGTTACAACATAAAAAAGTGAATATTTTTTGTTTTTTTTTCTCTATTCTATTAGGTACATTTACACTGTGTATGCCAGCACCATCGTACCCTAATACATACATACAGCTACTAACTAATATGTCGCTCGAGACAATCCTTAATAAATATCAAAATTTTCTTTGTTTGAAGTGAATTTGGAGATGCTAAAAAAAAAAAATAAAAATTTACAACAAAACAAACAAACAAATGTAACATTAATAATTATATCTACGGAATATAGTACAACATTAAGAATCATATTTACTGTGAAGGTAGATGATAAAAAGTAGTGACGGCAAATGGTATAAAAGATCGGTGTCGCTATAGAATCGGGTCAGTATTGTACTTTAGCTTTAGGCTGTCACTATGCTCGAATAGTGTACCAAAAGGCCTAATACACTAAACCACGAGAAGGGAACAGTTTTATTCAGTGTCTAAAATAGCATCTCTGGACGTTGGAAAGGAGTATCGGTAAAGCAAAGTTATGTGTACAACACTAGTGCACGCACGCACCTCCCGCATCTGTTCGACGAGCGCGGCCTGCGCGCGTGCGAGCGGGTGCGCGCTCGCCGCCACGTGCGCCTGCAGCCGCGCCGCCAGCCGCACCCACGCGCGCACGTCCAGACCTGACATACATTTATGTTTACTCTAAAAAAGCTCAATTTTGATAAAAAAAATTAAATAAAAAAAAATTAATAAAAAAATCCATCAGTTTCACTAAAAGTACAGTGCAGCCTGCAGACACGCCGCCAGCCGCACCCACGCGCGCACGTCCAGACCTGACATACATTTACTTTACTCTATATAACCGCGCATTTTACACTAAAAAGCTCAATTTTACTTTAAATAACCTTAATTTTACTCTATAAAACCTTTATTTTTTTCTAAATGCCCATTAGCTTCACTTTAAAGTAGTGAGAAACTTATTTGTTTATTTTGTTCTAAAAACCCATCAGTTTCACTAAAAATACAGTCAGAAACCTTTTTTTTCTAAATGCCCATGAGTTTCATAATAAGTACAGTGAGAAATCTTTATTTTATTCTAAAAACCCATTAGCTTCACTTTAAAATAGTGAGAAATCTTTATTTTATTATAAAAACCTATTAGTTTCACTAAAAGTACACTAAGAAATCTTTATTTTATTATAAAAACCCATTAGTTTCACTAAAAGTACAGTTAGAATTTTTTATTCTATTATAAAAATCCACCAGTTTCACTTAAAGTACTCAAAAACCTTAATTTTGTTCTAAAAACCCATCAGTTTCACTAAAAGTAAGAAATCCTTAATTATATTATAAAAACCCAAACAATAACTTTTATAATAATAACTTTGCCAAAAAATAGAACCGACTTCCTCACTCTAAAAAGAAGAATTCTTATAAAAGAAGAATTTAAAGAAGAATTATTTCAATAACATATATTTTATTTTTGTTGAAATCTATACAAAGTATAGAGGTACAGTATTTACCTTCCAAAACTTCCGGATCCCGAGCACCAGGCAGACCTAATGTGCCTCGCATTATTGGTAAGAAAGTGGGTATCTCCTGCAAAATACATACATTTTAATGTAAATTAATAAGTTTATTTATGGATGAATGTATGAATAATTAAATTCTTTATTTCGCACCAAAGCTTAGAACTAACAACAAGGAAAAGAAACAGTACAAAATAAATATTATATAATATATAAGTTTATTTATGTGGTATATGCTTAGTCTTTTGATATCTTTACTCAACTCTACTTATCCTACGGTTTCGCTTGCCTTTTCTTACTTGAATTTATCTAACGAATTTAGAAGGGCATCTCAACTCAACTCAACCTCACCTGCAATCTCCTTATATCCTCTTCCAACTGAGCATCAGTAGCGGCTGTGACTACTACAATATCGCGGCTTCGCATGAGTTTACTCATGTATCTAACGTATTTAGAAGAACATCTCAACTCAACGCAACTCAACTCAACCTCACCTGCAACCTCCTTATATCCTCATCCAACTGAGCATCAGTAGCGGCTGTGACTACTACAATATCGCGGCTCCGCTTGCCTTTAATCATGTATCTAACGTATTTAGAAGAACATCTCAACTTAACGCAACTCAACTCAACTCAACTCAACCTCACCTGCAACCTCCTTATATCCTCGTCTAACTGAGCATCAGTAGCGGCTGTGACTACTACAATATCGCGGCTCCGCTTGCCTTTTCTTGCTTGCAGGCTCATTTGACGTCTTTGAAAGGCTTTTTTCGCGTCGCGTTGGGATTTTGACGCGTTTTTCGGCGAATCTGAAAATAAAATATTTAAGAATAAAATCAATGGATGAACTTCGGTTTTTTTAAATAAGGTAGACATAGCAAATGTTAATAAAACAAAACATATATAACTATACTAAGATTTTTTTGTAGTATAAGTGTTTTATACTTAATTTTAAATATTATTAACATATAAGGGATAAATATTAAATACCTACAATTCCTACAATTAAGATTTAATAAAATTTATACATACCACCAATAGGCCGATCCACAGTATAGGATATGTATGGCAGCTCAGAATCAGAGCACATGCTGGCCCCTGGGGAATTGTTACCACTTGCTGAGGCGTGCCCGTCTATAACAAAATCATTTATATTGCTTACTAGCTGTTTACTTGGCCTTGTTAGTATAGGCAATATTATATTATAATAGCCTATATTCATCAGGGTAAAAGAATTGTTAAATTTGATCCAGTAATTTTGAAGCCTTTTTATTCAAACATACAAATAATCAAATCTTTTCTATTCATAATATTATTATAGTGTAGAAAACTTATTCAATTGATTTTGATAATGTGAGTTTAAAATTTATCCATTTCTTATAAGTGTGAAAGTTAGAATATTTTGATGCTACAACAACTAAACAAATAAATAATAAGTTTTGTATACTCGATAGACCATATTGTTACTTCTTGATGGAAATGCATTTTATAATGTTTTATAGAATTGACACTATTTCCACATTTATTTATAGACTTTATTAAATTTACAACCGGTTTCGAACAATGTAGTTACTACCTGATGATGATTGTTCGAAACTGGTTGTAAATTTAATAAAGTATATAAATGAATGTTGAAATACTGTAAAAAATAGTTTCAATTCTATAAAATACTATAATAAATTTTGTATTCAGATAGGCTTTCTATATCTTGATTAGGAGATAGGATACCATTTATTACTTTACAGAACTCTGAATTTACGAATATATGAATGCATTAAATTCGGAGTTAATAAGTGACTCCGAATTTAATGCGGGCACAGCCTGCAGAAGCTAGTCAATGTTCCAATAAGAATTATGGAAATAAAAATACTTTACCTGCATAACTAGTGCCAGCTACAGTGTATCCCCTTCGTATTGGGGGGGCTCTTTGCGGTTCCTGCTTTGGGGGCATTGACTGTTCTGACCCCATGGTAATATCGCAAAAATATTATAAATATAAATAACAAATATTTTTAGTGTGGAATTAGCTCAAGCTTATTGGATAACTGTATTCAGAACGATGTTTGCAACGAATGTCGTGTTATTAATTAATTATAAAATCCCAATTTTGATGATACAAAATGGTTTGTTTACAATTTTAAATTGTATCCTGTTTATAAAATCAGCTATCACCTTTTCTTTTGTATTCAAGCACGAGAATTTTATTCAATTTTAAGTTATAAGCTCATTTATATTAGAAAATGGAAAAATATAATGAATTTTCACCAATTTCCTTTCTCTAATTTTCAAAATTTACGATTGTGAATTGTGATATTTTATTGGAACTTTTTGACAGTGAAAACAGAAATGTCAAATTATTTAAAATCCCATAGACAAAATATGTTTTTTAGATTATTTCTTCAAGACTGAAGACTAGCTTTTTGTAATAAAGTATACAGAGCAGAGCCTAAACTTTTAAACTTGTATTCTATGTTTAATATAACATTAAAGTTAAAAATATTAATAATTTAAAGAAGATGTATAAAAAGATACAATCGGATTTTTTTTTTTAATTAGTCTTGCATTATTGAAACTATTTGTAAAGAATGTTAATGCAATGACTCAAAATTCGTGAAATCTTCAACTAAATTAATTTTTCTCTTTTGTGTTTTTTTTTTGTATCCATCCATATTTTAATTTTTTTTTTTGAAAAAGAAACTAATTCTTAAGTATGCTTGCGGCATAAATTATAGAACCAAAAAAATTTAAGTCTACGTGTCAATTACGTCACTAATGACATTAAAAACTTGTTTTGACACTGAATACTACTCACAGCTGATGTGGTAGTGTTTTCACAAAGATATTCGTTTTCTTTATTAAAATTATGCTATAAACTGTAAAAAATGGTGGACGAAGGAACACGGAAGACTCTGGGTAGCATTCCCTTGCTGAAAACTAAAGCGGGGCCAAGGGACAAAGAATTGTGGACGACACGATTAAAAGAGGAATACCAAGCTCTCATTAAGGTATTTTATTGCAATTATCGATTTCTAATAATACAAGCGTTATATTGTATTGAATATCTTGAAAGAATATTACAATTAGTAATATGTACATTAAACTTTCTCAATGTAACAGTTTATAATAGCACTTTCTAAAGTGTCTTTTATAATTCTAATTGCATTAATGAAACGCTTTCATAAACAGAATACTTGTTATTAGTAATTAATAAAAGACGTTATTTGTCTTTAATTTGATTTTTGAACTTCAATCATGCATAACACTTAATATTTGAATAATTTAGCTATACCATAATAGCGGTTGGACGAGAGGTTTGGCCCAACTGATGAGAGGTTATTAGTTATTACACATAAAATTTAAAAGTGGTTCCTTAGACTGAAATAATGCTTTATAGAAATCAATACTCTTAAATTTGGATTTAAGAATTTACTAAATTAAATTTATTGCTAAGTGAAAAATATACTATCCTTTATTTACTATAAATATTTTAATAAAATTTTTGCCACATCAATAAGGTTTCCATTTCTTCCAGTATGTCCAAAACAACAAGGAAGCAGACAATGACTGGTTCAGGTTGGAATCGGACAAGACAGGCACTCGGTGGTTCGGAAAGTGCTGGTACATACACAACCTGCTGAAGTATGAGTTTGACCTGGAGTTTGATGTAAGTATTATATACAAAATTGACTTATATTATGTTATTTTTTTTATGTTATAGCAGGCAAGTGGGGCATGCAATTCACCTGATGTTAAGTGACTGACTGCAGCCCATGAATATCTGCAACATGATATGTCGCAGATGCCTTGCCGGCTTCAAGGATGAGGAGGGGATAAGGATAAGGATTAATGATAGGAAGCTGGGAGAGGACTAGAACAGGGCGGAAGAGGAATAGGATGGGAATACAGGCCTCCGGGCACCCGCTCACCGTACGAAACACAGTACAATACTGTTACTACAATTTCACGCCGGTCTGCTGCTGGGGGGGTGCGAGCTTGGCCCAATCATGCAATGCTCGACTCCCACTCTTTTATAGCTGAAGATGTTGTGCAGCAGATTACCCTCTGTCGCCTCTTACGACACCTATGGGTAGAAATGGGGTGGTGACAAATATATTATAACCCGTCGCCACCCGGGCATAAATATATGTGAAGAATTTCATACAATTTTGCTTTAAATCATTTTTATATTGTAGATGCATATTGTAGATTGGAATGTACGTATTAATAAATGTGAAAATTAGTATTTTCTTGTGTTTGTTTAAACGCGAGTACTGGGTTTATTGTTCAAAATTGTATAATAAACTGCATTTAAAATTCTTTAAAAAGTATTTTATTAAATCTGAAACTTGAATGGTTGGATGCTTGACTGTCACAACTACTGGATAGATTTTGTAGAAATTTTGCATACACCTGAATTTAACATGAGCTTAACTGCGGGCAGAAGCTTTGCTAAATTTAATCTAAAATTTCGTATTATTTATGTACACTAATATTATTAAGAGGAAAATTTTGTTTATTTATTTGTTACGAATAGGCTCAAAAACTGCTGGACCGATTTTAAAAATTCTTTCACCATTCGAAAGCTACAATATCCACGAGTAACATAGGCTATAATATATGTTTATCATTATGCTGCGGAAGCGATCATCTGCGCGGATCAGCAAGCTTGAAATATTTCGAAAATTACTTATTTAGACTCAATAGTGGAATACTAACAAACATATATTTTACTGAAGTAATTAATAATATTAACAAACATTTGCATATAGATAGTATTTACTATATTTATTTATCATTTCAGATCCCTATAACATACCCAACAACAGCCCCGGAGCTAGCTCTACCAGGACTCGATGGTAAAACGGCGAAAATGTATCGTGGGGGCAAAATCTGCCTCACTGACCATTTCAAACCACTGTGGGCAAGGAATGTGCCCAAGTTTGGGATTGCCCATGCTATGGCGTTGGGGGTAAGATCTTTAAATAATATGAAATGAAAGAAATGCTTTATTTACCACCACATTAGTATGTAAAAAAGACATTTTTTAACTACTACTACTACTTAATACTACATGAAGTTACAACATAGGGGACAGAGTAAATAGTATTTAATAATATTATGTGTATTTTTTATGCTAGAGCAGGAAAGTGTAGTATTCGGTTCACCTGATGTTGAGTGAGAGTGACTGCAGCCCATGAATGTCTACAACAGAAAAGTGTCGCAGATGCCGCGCCGGCTTGAAGGAAGAAAAGTGGATAAATCATATCAATTGATTTGCCATGTGGTTGTAAAAGTGTCGTAGATGCTTTGGTTTGAAAGAAGAAGAAGAAGAAGAAGAAGGAGTAGAACAGGATGGGAGAGGACTGGGATGGGAATACAGGCCTCCGGGCACCCGCTCACCGCACGAAATGTGTTTCGTGCTTGACGAAGATATTGTGCTGGGGGTAGTAATTTCACCGATGCTAGCTTGGCACAATCGTGCAATGCTCGGCTCCCACTCTTTTATTGCTGAAGACGTTATGCAGCAGAATTACCCTCCGTCGCCCATTACAACATCCATAAGTAGAATTGGGGTGGCGACACATGTATTCTAACCCGTCGTCACACGAGTTTCGCAAACGAAATATTTTTTTTTTTATATTTTCAGTTGGGACCATGGTTAGCAGTGGAAATTCCGGATTTAATAGAAAAAGGCGTTGTTAAATATCAAGAGAAGTCGGAAGAAGCGAAATGACCTGTACATACTGTGTATATTATAATTAAATATTTTTTATGCATTTTGTTTTGTTATTGCCATAAATTTCCAAAATGGCGCTTGCTATAAAAAGTTGGGATTTTCTTCTTCATAGATGATTCAGTTGGGTTTTATTATTCACCAGATTTCTGCCCTAAAGACTCTGGGGAGCTTGCCGTAGTAAATAATCGAAAACCGTATTTACATCGGTTAAGCCGTTTCGGAGTTCAGTGCGTACAAACAGATAAACAGACAAAATATCTAAAAATCATTGTTTCGAGGTTAGAATCATAAATGAAACACGAAACACTATTTTTATTGAAAATATTAAATGTACAGGCACGGCTTGTCTACGATTTTATTGTAAGTATAGATTGATCTTCAGCTTTTATATCGAGTAAGTAATATTTGATTTAGGCCCCCCTCTACACATCGGCAGACGTAAATTACCTACTACGGCTGTCTACTGATAGACACATTAGACCGTCTTCACCTCCGCGTATGAAAGCAAATTAATAGAATACAATCTTTAATGGAGTTTATGAGGTGTAATATTTATATTTTTTCATAGTACACTGAACAACTATAACTTTTACTTCATAGTGAATGTGATGGACGTAAAAATATGATAAGCATGTTTACAATTCATATTATATTAACGAAATTGTTCTACAGTTTTACCACCTTCTTGATATTATCGAAATAAAACAATAAAAATAGATTACATTTAAATTATTATAAAGTAGTTCTAGAGTCAAGCACGCAAAAAGTACTGAGTATATGTATGTATGTATATTTTATACTATTTCCACAGATAATATAATAATATACTACTATTTCTGAATTACATCAATGGATAATATTTATTATAGATAAATCGTCAAGATATATTTTTCTTATAATTATGTACACTTACATCTTGCCTTAATATTATAAAGAAACATTTGTATTTTTCTAATGTTTTCACGAAATTTTGCATATTCACCGAGTGTCATTCAGTGACCATATTAAATTAGCTACGGAAGGAAGCCAAGCTGGTTCTTATATTAAATTTGAATCACAAAAATTAAATAAGTTGTAGAAGCACTTATAAACGACAACAATAATCTTGTATTAACTTCGTACATATCATATGCAACGATTTTCAAAGGCCACGCCTCTACAACCTCTAACAAAGTCTTCGATTGAGCTCTATCTTCTACAGACAATCCATAATTCATTATTATATCATTAACAACCACTTTTACTTTAGACCTCAATGATATTAAGCCCTGAGCAATGTACGAGATCATGACAATGAAGGCAATTTCACCGCCACACCAAATAAATAAGACAACCATAATCTTTGTAGTGTTTAAGATTCGCCAATAATAAATATACGACCATATTGCCACTAAAATGTATGCAAAAGTCGATGTTATCATCAAGAATATTGTTAAATTGAAGACTGTATTAATTAAAACACACGTTTCGCCAATCAAATAACAGGCCATAGACAACGTCTTTATTTTTATATTTTTGGCGCGAACGATTCTGACACTTTTACGGCGAAATGTAGATAAATAATCATTTAATATAGCTAATCTTGCAGATAACATATTTATATACATGCAGACAGACACAATTTCAAGTTTTTGTTTAAATGCCATTACTGCAGTAATAAATAAAATAAACGTCCATATTTCTTGAAAATAACATTCAAGGAGTGTACTAGATATGAATAATGTGACGAAAATTATTAACATTAATATTGACTTCCATTTGTTCTTAATATAAAAATCAGAATTTATATTTAACATAGAATCTATTTGTGATATTTTTTCTATAATTTCAATATATTTTTTTGAGAATAAAAAGGGTACTATATTCAATACGATAAATTGAAAAGTGGTATATAAAGATGGTGTCACCATTAATGGGTCTACGTCTACCCCGTGGAAAGTATACGGGTTAATCGATATATTTATAACGAAAGCTATGTGAGAAAAGGTTATAGCGCACATAAAAAATAGAGAGTATAACTTGGGGATTAAAGTGGGGGGTTTTAAATGTCCATTGACGTAAATGAAACGAAAGACGCCGCAGGACTGTTCGAGAATCATGAGCGGTCGTAATGAGGCGATTATAAAATCCAATTTATCTTCTTTGTCTTCCATTGTGTTTTTATTGTGAAACTGTAGATTCATTTTCTGGAAATATTAAAATATACAAGCTTATATATTATACTAGCGACCCGCCCCGGCTTCGCACGGGTTTAATGGATGATATTATACATAAAAACCTTCCTCATGAGTTACTCTATCTATTAAAAAAAACCGCATCAAAATCCGTTGCGTAGTTTTAAAGATTTGAGCGTTCATAGGGACATACAACATGACACATGACAGAAAAAGCGACTTTATTTTATACTATGTAGTGATTCATTTATTCATATAACTTTGCATAAAACATGGTTTACAGTAAGCAGAAAAAAATATCAACTCAATAACTATATTAAGTCATACTAACACTAAACTTAATATTATACAGGTAAGATTTCGAAAGCTTAGAAACTACGGGATCGATTGAATAAATTCTTTTATCATTGGAATTCTACAGTATCCCTGTTTAACCATTAGGCCATATAACATTACGCTACGGGAGCGTAGCCGCGCAGAACACCTAGTATTACATAAAACGAAGATTTATACCAAATAATCATTTTTAATATTTAAAATTTAAATAAAAAAAAAAAAGATTATATTTATTTAATAAGTTTTATAAAAAAAATTAATTTCTTTAAACTTACCTACCTCTGTTTTATTATTTTTCTTCTATCTTCATTAGTCTCGCTAACTCGATAACGGCTGAACCGATTTGACTAATTTTTGTCTTGAAATATACGCGGAGGTCCGGGAAAGGTAAAAACGGTAAGAAAATGTTAAAAAATTGTGAATAGAATTATAAAAACACCAATTATATACATACAAATAATTTGTGTCTGTCAATTACGTCACGTTCAAAAATGGCGTATGTAGTTCGCCGTTAGTTCAACTAGTTAGTAATTAAATATAGTTTTCAACAAGACATCAATTTAGTCGTTTCAAGTCGTATTTTAAAACCATAAACCATCTTAATTTCTATGTTTTTTTTTAAATAATTCTTTATAAAATATAATACCGACTTTTTACCAAACACCGCCACCTGTCACGTAGTATTTCACTTAAGATTATCTAGACGAAATAACCATTAGGTAAATGAAATAAGTTCATTACTTAATTGAAGAAAATTTATTTGTATATCAAATTATTATTAAATTAAAGATAATAATTGTATAAGCTTATGACTCCGTTTTTAGTTTGACTGTCTGGTACTGTTTCATTAATGGAAAATAGCTAAAGAAAATACTACAGTTGTAAATTATCATCTATTTTAATTACTTCTTGTAACTTAATAAATATTGTAAGGCACTTAACACAGCGCCATCTAGACTCAAACTAAGCAAACCTTGTGCTATGGAAACTAGATTATATACTAATGCATACTTCTTTTGTAAATACATAATTATAGAATATATAACACTCAGTCACACAGACAGAAGAAATTATCAACTCAATAACTATACTAAGTAATACTAACACTAAACTAAATATTATACAGGTGAGATTTCAAAAGCTTCGAAACTACGGGACCTATTTAATAAATTCTTTTATCGTTGGAATTATACAGTATCCCTGTTTAACCATAGGCCATATAACATTACGCTACGGGAGCGAAGCCGCGCATTTTTAATATTTAAAATTTTAATAAAAAATAGCTGCTGTGGATCGAATCAACACATAGACATTCACTTTTTTACAACACTGAACTATAAATGAGATATTTGTATTAATATAATTAAGTAAGAGAAGCAAACACTTATAAACTTAACAAGCAACGTTAAATTAAATTCAAACATTTCAAAAGCGGCTACTTTTAGCGGCCATGCTTCAACCACTTCTAATAATATCTTACTGTCCGATCTTATTCCATTCGACAAGTTATAATTCATTATAATATCATTAATTACATTTCTTATTTCAGAACGCAAACTTAACACGCCTTCACTAGTAAACGAAATGAGAGCCACAAACACCATATCATTCACACACCATAGTAATATCACAAACATGTAGATTTTATCATTTAAAACGTGAAAATAATAAATATAAGTCAAAAGAGCAATCAATACATAAAGAAGGGTAGAAATTAACGTTAAAAACATGGATACATTGAAAATCGAATTCAGCAAAGGAAACGATTCGCCAATCAAATAATAAGCCACAGACAATGTTTTTATTCCCATTCTTTTGGCGCCAATGACATTTCGCACGTCATAGCTATTCTGTTCAAAAACACATAAATAATCATTGATAATTTTTAACCTCATTGATAGCAATTGTATATATCCATTAATGTTTAGTATTTCAAGTTTTTCTTTAATTTCTATAATTGCCAAAACAATAATAGACGCAGGCCAACTTTCTTGAAAGTAATATTCAGTGGATGTACATAACGTAAAAGATACAATAAATAAACATATTTGAATTTTCATTTGTTTTCGCCAAGATTCATAAACGTAAGTGTCGATGTGCAATAGATAATCAATTTTTGATATATTTTTTATGATCTTTATATTAGTTTTTAAATAAAGGATCGGTATTATGATGGTAAAAACTGATTGAAAAGTCGTAAAAAAGGATGGCAAGGCGCTCAGTAGATTAAATCTTGCGTCCACCGTGATGTATGGTGATAAAGACGTGCCCATAACTACAGCTACATGCGCGGAAATCATGAAAATTATCACTAAAAGAGAATAAAAGTGGTTGCTTAATGTTGGCGGTGTTGACATTCCATTGATAAAGTTAAATCGCACCGTTCCAAAGCATTTTTCAAAGATCATTATTGGCTGTAGAGAGGTGACAATATATTTTATATTTTCGCCCATTTTTAGTAAAAGTTCTTCGATATTCAAACAAGAATTGAAATATCAAGGTCACGTCACGTTTAGATACATCTCATTAATAAAGTAAGAAGAAATTCACGTTATTTTCTTCATCTCGGCTTCATTCATGAAATCTCTATTTTCACGGCACGCAGCACTCACATTTTTATTAAAGCAAATGAATAGAATTCAATGTTTCATCGAGTATTTTGGCTGTTATATTTAATTTTGTTCATAGTACACTGAACGAGTTTATCTTTTATAATGATGGAACATTATAACTTTGACTTCATAGCGAAAGTGATGGACGTAAAAATATGATAAGCATGTTTACAATTCATATTATATTAACGAAATTGTTCTACAGTTTTATCACCTTCTTGAAATTATCGAAAGAAACAATAAAAATAGATTACATTTTAATAAGTATAAATTAGTTCTAGATTCAAGCACGCAAAAAGTACTGAGTATATTTAGATTTAATACTTTTTATAAGCTACATCAATAGATAATACAATAGAGAAATCGTTAAGACAAATCTTATTCCTGTAATTATGTTCACTTATATGTATATTGTATATACTTATATCTTGTCTTAATATTATAAAGAAACATTTGTTTTTTTCGAATGTTTTCACTGAGTGACCATATTAAACTAAGCTACGGAAGAAAGCCGAGCTGAACAGCTGATTCTTATATTAATCCACCAATTTGAATCACAAAAATTAAATAAGTTGTAGAAGCGCTTATAAACGACAACAATAATTTTGTATTAACTTCGTACATATCATAAGCAATAATTTTCAAAGGCCACGCCTCTACAACCTCTAACAAAATCTTCGCTTGTGCCCTATCTTCAACAGGCAATGCATAATTCATTATTATATCATTAACTACAACCTTTACTTGAGACCTCAATGATATTAAGCCCTGAGCAATGTACGAGATCAAGACAATGAAGGCAATTTCACTGCCACACCAAATAAATAAGACAACCATAATCTTTGTAGTGTTTAAGATTCGCCAATAATAAATATACGACCATATTGCCACTAAAATGTAAACAAATGTCGATATTATCGTCAAGAATATTGTTAAATTGAAGACTGTATTAATTAAAACACACGTTTCGCCAATCAAATAACAGGCCATAGACAACGTCTTTATTTTTATATTTTTGGCGCGAACGATTCTGACACTTTGACGGCGAAATGTAGATAAATAATCATTTACTATAGCTAATCTTGCAGATAACATATTTATATATGTGCAGACAGACACAATTTCAAGTTTTTGTTTAAATGCCATTATTACAGTTATAAATAAAATAAATGTCCATGTTTCTTGAAAATAACATTCAAGGAGTGTATTAGATATGAATAAGGTGACGAAAATTATTAACATTAATATTGACTTCCATTTCTTTTTTATATAAAAATCGGAATTTATATTTAGCAAAGAATCTATTTGTGATATTTTTTCTATAATTTCAATATAATTTTTCGAGACTAAAATTGGTTTTATATTTAATACGATAAATTGAAAAGTGCTATATAAAGATGGTGCCGCCATTAATGGATCTACTTCTACTCCGTGGAAAGTATAAGGATTAATTATTATATTTATAACGAAACCTATATGAGAAAAGGTTATAGCACAGATAATAAATAGAGAGTACAACTTGGGAATTAAAGTGGGGGGTTTTAAATGTCCATTGACGTAAATGAAACGAAAGACGCCACATGACTGTTCTAGAATCATAAGCGGTCGTAAAGAGCCGATTATATAATCTATTTTTTCTTCTTTTTCTTCCACAGTGTTCTTATTGTGAAACTGGAGATTCATTTTCTGGAAATGAAATAAACGAGCATGAAAGTATTTACTTCTCAGATATATAAATGTAAACATATACGATTAGGGAATTTTATATCAATTGGATCGTCGTATGTTCAGTGTGTTTGTTTTTAACCATCTTTATGGCACATTGATAAAAATATTTGACCTAGCGAAGCGAGGTCTCAGAGTCGAGATGGACGGGCGGTTGTATGTTTGTATGTTTGTACATAAGTATGAAAAACTTTGTCATCCGATCTTGATGAAATTTAATAGGCGAATAGTATAGACACAAGAAAATGTCGAATTTATTGATCAAGCGAAGCGAGGTCTCAGATACAAAATGGTCGGGCGATTGTATGTATAAGTATGATAAAATTTCATAAGCAAAAAGGTTAGGCAAAATAAAATTTCGGGTTCAAAGATGAGCGAAATCGGTAATGGGGTAACGAAAACGGGTAGGTAGGTAGATCGGTAGGGGGGTTGAAATAGGCGATTTTCATATGAATATAGTCGAGTGTGGTTTCAAATGAAAGGTCTTGATTACATTACACTGCAAGGCCAAGCTCGGGGCGAGCCACTACTTAAATAAGCTTGAGGAAAATCGATAATTTCACTTAAATTCTTAGTTAAACTTACCTATCTTCTATCTTCTACCACTAGTCTTGAAATATTGGAAGTCCAGGGAAGATTTAGTCGATGAGAAAATATGAAGAAATTATGAATAAAACAGTAAAAACCACAATTATTTCTCTACATACTACTACTACTACTCTATACAAATAGTTCGTGTCTGTCAAATACGTCACGTTCTAAAATGGCGGTATGAAGTTTGACAAGTCAGCTAGTTAGTAATTAAATACGTTAACAAGACATCAATTTAGTCGTTTCATGCCATATTATATAACCATAAACCATCTAAATTTCTATGTTTTTTAAATTTATACGTTTTATATCACTTTTTACTAAACACCACCCCCTGTCACTCAGTATTCCACTTAAGATTATCTTGACGAAATAACCATTAATAAATTAAGGACATTACTTAATTGAAGAAAATTACTTTGTATATCAAATAATTATTAAATTAAACAAAAATATTTTTTTAAAGATAACCCCGTTTTGTTTGTCTATCTGTTACTCTTTCATTACTAGAAAAATATAAAAAGGTGATAGGATGTTTGAGAACAGTGGGCATACCATGAAACATTTGGTATGTTACTTTTTTGTATTTTTGAGGTCTTAAACTATGAAACACTTCGTTTTCCGGGCTTTTGACAGCAAAATGGTACCATGAAATTTTTGAAAAATTAAAATAAAAATTAAATCCCAGTTTCAGAACATTTTTATGACCCGATTGACGCAGTGGATGTAGCGTAGTGTAGTGATGTCTATGGAGCCGATGGTATGAGTTCGATTCCCACGAGTAGGAAATTATTATGTGATAAACTGACTGTATGGGTGTTTTATTTATAGTATGTAAGTTTTTACAAAAAAGTATGTTTAAGTATGTCTATTTAGTTTTCAAAGTACAAGCTTTGCTTAGTTTGGAACTAGATAGCGTTGTGCTAAATGTCACATTTATGTTATGCGAAAATGTTTTTGAAATATTCCAATTTTCAATTTTAGTTTGAAATTTCGACTTTCTTTAAAGTCTGTAGTAAAAATATTTATTACATAAATCATACATAGGTAACTAGGTATAGTAAAATAAAAGTGTGACACGAAAAAATAGTAAGTATTTTAATATTTTGTAAACGAATAAGTAAAACAAACACAATGAACTATAAATGAGAAATTTGTATTAATATAATCAAATAAGAGAAATAAACAGTTATTAAATGAATAAGCAAAGTTAAATTAATTTCATACATTTCAAAAGCGGCAACCCGTAATGGCCAAGCAACAACCACTTCTAACAATATCTTGCAATCACTTCTTACTCCATTCGACAAATCATAATTCAATAATAAATTATTAATTACATTCCTTATTTCAGAACGTAAACTTAACACGCCTTCACTAGTAAAAGATATGAGAGTTACAAACAAAATATCATTCAAACACCATATTAATATAGATATCATATAGTTTTTATCACTAAAAATGTTAATAAAATAAATGTAACTCCAAATTGCAACCAATGCGTATAAAAATGTAGAAATTAAGGTAAAAAGTATGGATGTTTTAAAAATTGAATTCACCAAAAGAAACGATTCGCCAATTAAATTATAAGCCATAGACAACTTTTTAATATTCATAATTTTGGCGCGAAGGATGACATTTCGAATGTCATAATTTTTTTTTTCAAAAACAGATAAATAATCATTGATAATTTTTAACCTAATTGACAACATATTTATATATTCATTGATATTTAGTATATCAAGTTTTTCTTTAATTTCTATAATCGCCATTATAATAATTGCTGCATACGAACTTTCATCAAAGTAATATTCAATGGACGTGCACACCGTAAAAGATACAATAAAGATGCATATTTTAATTTTTATTTGTTTTTGCCATGTGTCATAAACATCATTGTCGACATGCAACAGATAATCAATCTTTGATATATTTTTTATGATCTCTATATTCGTTTTGGAATAAAGAATCGGTATTATAATGGTAAATACCGATTGAAATGTCACAAAACATGATGGTAAGGCGTTCAATAGATTATATCTATCTTCCATTGTATTATTTGGTGATATGAATGTGCCAATATCAACGGCTACATATGAAGAAATCATGATACATATAATTAAAAGAGAATATAAGTTATTACCAATTGTTGGCGACGAAAGAATACCATTTATTAATTTAAATCGCACAGTTCCAAAGCATTTTTCAAAAGCCATTAATGGTTGTAAAGATGCGACAATGTATTGAATATTTTCTTCCATTTTTACTGCTACTTCTTTTGTGAGTTTTTTTAATTTTTACGTCACCTTTGGTTATATTATTGTGAGTGAGAGAAGAGAGTTTTGAATTAATCTGTAGGTTTAATAAAATTTCACTACGATTACGTATTGCACTATTTTTTAAATCAAATGACAATCTAATGATAAAATTTTCTATATATTTGAAAGAACGTTTTGTACTTTCATGTGTCACTTATCGAATTTTATCGTTTAATGATGAGTTTGTAAAAAAATTGATGAATTTGTGCACTGTTCATATTGTTTTACCTAAATTGCAATTAATATAATGGATCTTATGCAGTTCAAACCGCTTTGTTGAAATGAAAAATGCTTTCAATTACTCAGTAGTCCTTGGAAAATGGAAAGTTTTTTAACAACTCAACATGTAAAAATTACTTAACAGATTCGGATATAGCTTTTACGTAAATACATCAGAACTAAATTAGTAGACACGATATTATAGTTAATCATGTGTGGGTGATGGAAGGTAGGTTTATATATTTTATATTAATTTTAACTTATTTTTATTTTTATTATAAGAATATCCAACAAAGAATACACATTACATTCTACAAAATGTTACTTATCAATTAACAAATTATGTTTATTTAATTAAAGGAAACTACAACTTTCACAAAAGTAAAAAATCAACTAGGAGGTTTCAAAATTTTAGAATGTTAGTTCACATATTTACAAATGGACCTATAGAATAACTTATAATTGTATAAATCCACAAATCTGAATCATAAAAATCAAATAAGTTGTAGAAGCGGTTATAAACGACAACAATAATTTTGTATTAACTTCATACATATCATATGCAATAATTTTCAAAGGCCAAACCTCAACAACCTCTAACAAACTTTTTGCCTGAATCCTATCTTCTTTAGATAACGCGTAATTCATTAATAAATCGTTGACAATTAGTTTTAATTTGCGCCTTAATGATATTACATCCTCAGCAATAAACGAGATTATGACAACGAAGACAATTTCACCACTACACCAAATTAATAAGAATATCATAGACTTTGTAGTGCTTAAAATTGGCCAATAATAAATATTCAACCATATTGTCACTAAAATGTATGCAAAAGAAGACGTTATGGTGAAGAATATTATTAAATTGAAGACTGTATTAATAAGAACACAAGTTTCGCCAAGTGTGTCATATGCCATAGATAAAGTCTTTATTTTTATATTTTTGGCGCGAATGATTCTGTCACCTTGACGGCGAAATGTAGATAAATAATCATTTATAGTAGCTAATCTTGCAGATAACATATTGATATATGTACAGGCTGATATTACTTCAAGTTTTTCTTTAAACACAATAAAAAAAATTATAAATATTATAGACGACCAAATATTGTGAAAATAACATTCTAAAATTGCACTAGATACAAGTAACACGATAAAAAGTATTAACATTAATTTTAGCTTCCATTTTATTTTTATGTAAAAATCAGTATCCATGTTTAACAACGAATCAATTTGGGATATTTTTTTGGTAATTTCAATATTCTTTTTTGCAAATAAAATGGACAATATATTAGATATCATAACTTGTAAAGTACTACATAAAGAGGGCACTAGAAATAGGGGATATACCACCATACCATGAAAGATGTGAGGTGTAATTAATATGTTAATAACAAACCATATATAAGAAAAAGTTACAAAACAGGTAATTAATAAGGAACATAACTTGATGATAAAGGTAGGGGGTTTTAAATGTCCATTTACATAAATGAAACGAAAAATGCCGCAAGATTTTTCTAGAAACATGAGTGGTTGTAAAGAGTCGACAATGCATGTTATTTTCTCTTCCATTTTGCTCTATTCTTTATGTTCTGTTCTTGATCTTTGGAAATGCTGAAGAGGTTTGAATGCTGAAAATAATAAAATAAATAAATATTTTATTAATCTATGCGTCCATTATAAAGTAATATTACACTTTTTTAAGGTAGGTAAAATAATTTGAAATCGATATCATCAAGTTTTTTGAACAACATTTTTGGCAAATTGATAAAAATATTTTATTTATTTATTACACTTTTAAATGGACTTCAAAAAAGGGAGGAGGTTCTCAATTAAACCGTACTTTTTATGTATGTTACCGCATATCTCCGGCATTTATGAACCGATGTAAAGTTTCTTAAATTTTTCAATTTAATGTAAGTTTGCACCGACTTTGCAATAGATTTCTATAGTATAAGTTTTTTTAACTTTTTGGTGTGAGGAAGTTGGTTCTATTTTTGGCAAAAAGATATTATTTATAAATATTGTTGCACTAAATATTTGTTTATACTCACCTATTTATAAAAAGAATAGTTTCATTCCGTGTTTTTATAACTAAATTGCTTTGTGTCTTTTTCGTTTGAATACAAATTATAATAAAACATTAATTATACAGATATTTTAATAAAATAATATATTTTTTAACAAACACCGTTAGCTGTCACTCGGTTATCAATTACATACAGATTATCTTGACGAAATAGTCATAAAGTAAATGGAATAAATTCATTACTTAATTGAACGTACCTCTATTTGGGCACTTCAATTTATATAATTAATATAATTTTATAAATGTATCTGTTACACTGTCACTTCTGGGACGATATGCAAATTGTTTAATTGAAAATAAAGTTATTGTCTACTTTTTATTGTAACGAAGTCGGTTCTATTTTTTGGAAAAAGTTATTATTCTTCCATTTTTGTCACCAGAGGTAGTAGAAAAAAGTCATAACTTTAAAAAATGACAATTAAAAAGCTTGTATAAGTCCATTTGAATGGAGTTTTTTTTTTGATTAGGAAGTAAAATTATTGGTATTATTGTATACTTATAGTTTTATTTTTATCCTAATTAAATAAGGATTTAAATGTAATACAATTTCCTGGTTTTACGATTATTTATATTTATACGAAGGAGAACGAACTTAAATATTATGATTTCAAACTAAAATTCACGTCGTAAAAGTTATCGATAGTGATTTTATTTCTTACAAAATAACAAATGTAATATTTTATACATTGGTAGGAATTTTATTACAAGTATAACAAGAAAACAGTTTTAACTATTTTTAAAAATAACGTATTTAAATATTAAAAAGGTAAAAGACACTCACTGTTCCAATTGTAAAGATATTGTAAATTGTTAGTTTCGACGTGAAAAAATATTTTATAAGAGATTATTTTTTTGGAAAGAAAATGGCATGATGAATAACATCCTTTTTAACTTACTCGCTATAAAAATATGTACCGGCAAAGGTCTTTTTTCATATACCTGATAAACTGTTTTGTTACTTCTTGATGGAAATGCATTTTAAAAAATATATAATTAAATTCTTTTTCACACTATTTCCACATTTATTAATAAATGTTATTAATTTAAAACCGGTTTCAAATACTTTAAATTACAAATTATTCTATTGTTACCTATAATTATGTATTTCATGTGTAACTTTAAAAAAAAATATTTTTTTTTACCTTTATAATTTCTTCTTTTTAGAATGCATATCAAATGGCGATGGATAACTGTATTGTCATTATTAATTGCATGCAGTAATTGTGTCGTAAGTATAGATGATATCTGATAGTTCTTAAAAATGTCCTTTTTTATTTACTACTGACAAGACAAAATTCAAGAATATGAAGCTTTCTTGGCTTCTTTGCTGTTATCATAATAAATAAAAAATATATACACAATTTTTGTCTCTTCTTTCTCAGGTCTCAAATTATTTTAATCAATCCATGGGTTAGGCATGATGAAAATACAGACAGACTTATATAATTTTATAGATTTAGTTAAGTAAAGATTAATAATGTCCTCCATATTTTAATATTTCAGGAAGATGCAGGGAAAAAAGCGGTACATATAATAAGTTTATTTTTGCGAAATATTTTTAATAATACTAAAACTGAATACATGTGTATTATGAGGTGAAAGAAAAACTTGGATTGTAATAAGTATGAAAAAAATTAAATTATTATACATTTATTACAGGAGGAGGCTGAAAAACCAGCTGTAAATACAATTTTCTATTTTTAACTTAAATTTTAAAATAGATTTAGTTAAAGAGTATTTTAGTTATACTGTCAATAATTATGGATTTATTAAAGTCTATTTTTTTTATATGTAACATCGTGCAAGCGGAGCATGCGGTTCACCTGATGTTAAGTGACTGACCGCAGCCCATGAACATCTACAACATGAAAAAGGCGCAGTTGCCTTGCCGGCTTGAAGGAAGGGGTGGGGATAGGAAGAGGATTTATGGTGGGAAATTGGGAAAGGAGTAGAACAGGATGTGAGAGAAATACAGGCCTCCGGGCCCCCGCTTACCGTACGAAACACAGTGCAATACTGCTTCACGCCGATCTTCTGCTGAGAGGGTGGTAATTTTCATTATTAAGGGAAATTAATAATATAAAAATTATGATTATTATGGATTTATTAATTATATTGCAGGGAGACGCTGCAGAAAATACTACAGTTGTAAGTTATCATCTATTTTAATAATTTCTTATATTATAATAAATATTCTAGGGCACTTAACACAACGCCATCTAGTCCCAAACTGAGAAAAACTTGTGCTATAAAAACTATAACATATAGACATACATAAAGAGACTGCTATTCTAAAAACATAATTTAGATAAAATAACAGTCATACAGTCAGCAAAATTAAAATATTACAATAACATAGCACGAAGTTGTATACCAAATAAAAATTTTTGAATATTGAAAATAATAATGTTCTGCACATAGCACTTTTTTAAAACACAGAAAACTTTAAATGAAATATTTGTATTAATATAATCAAATAAGAGAATGAAACACCTACTAACTTAACAAGCATTGTTGAATTAAATTCAAACATTTCAAAAGCGACTAAATTTAATGGCCAAGTATCAACCACTTCTAACAATATCTTACAGTCCTTTCTTACTTCATTCGACAAGTCATAATTCATTAATATATCATTAATAATACTTCGTAATTCACAACGTAAACTAAACACAGCTTCACTACTTAAAGATATCAGAGCCACAAATAACATATCATTTACACACCACAGTAATATAACAAACATATAGTTTCTATCGTTTAAAATGTGAAAATAATAAATATAAGTCGAAACAGCAATTAAAACGTAAATAAAAGTAGAAATTAATGTAAAAAACATGGATGTATTATAAATTGAATTCATCAATAGAAATGATTCGCCAATCAAATAGTAAGCCATAGACAATGATTTTATTTTCATATTTTTGGCGCGAATAATGACAGTTCGTACGTCACAGCCTTTCTGTAAAACACTTAAATAATCATTGATAATTTTCAACCGCATTGATAACAATTGTATATATCCATTTATATTAAGTATTTCAAGTTTTTCTTTCATTTCTATTATTACCATGACGACAACAGACGCAGGCCAAATTTCAGTAAAGTAATAGTCGATTGAACAACATATGACAAAACATATAATAAAAACGCATACATTATTTTTAATTTGTTTTCTACTAGATTTATAAACGTCAGTGTCAACATGCAACAGATAATCGATTTTTGATATATTTTTAATGACCTCTATATTCGTTTTTGAATAAAAAATCGGAATTATGATGGTACAAACTGATTGAAAAGTCGTAAAAATGGATGGCAAGTCGCTCAATGCGTTGTATTTTTCTTCCATCGTACTGTATCTTGTTATAGATGTACCATTAACTATGGCTACATGAGCAGAAATCATGATAAATATAATTAAAAGGGAAAATAAATTGTTACCAATTGTAGGCGGTGTTAAAATTCCATTGATAAATTTAAATCGCACAGTTCCAAAACATTTTTCAAAGGTCATTAAGGGTTGTAGAGAGGCGACAATATATTCAATATTTTTGTCCATTTTTAGTAAAAGTTTTAACACGATATTTAAACAAGTGTTGTAATTTAATTAAAAAATTGAAATATCTTCATCTCTGTTTTATTCATCAACACAGTTTTACAAAGTAATAATTTTACAGGCACCCACTTATTTGTTTAAGTTGATTAGAATCAATTTCACTTAGTATTTACGGTGTAATATTTAAACAGTTTTCATGTAACGTTAACGGGCTAGTTTTATATAATGATGAAACAAACCAACTTCATAGCTAAAGTGATTGATGGAAATATATGATAAGCATGTTTATAGTTCATATTGTATTAATGAAATTACAAGTTAATGGAACTTAAACAGTTATTTCTACTTATTTCCATAAAAATAATTTGGAAGCTACAATAAAATTATATAAAATGTATAACATTGAAATTAGTATAAAGTAGATCTAGAACGTTTGTTGCTCACAATTACTGAATATATTTAGATAAATTTAACATAAAAATAGTAGTAAACCTATATTTGTAAACCTATATTAACAGATAGGTATATTTTTCATTATTTTCTTATCATGTCCCAAGCAGACGGAATAGGACTCAGAGATTACAGAAAGATAAATAGCTTAGACAAATCTTATTCTTATATGTCTTATATTCTTCTTCTAATATTATAAAGAAGAAACGAATGTGTTTTTGTAAACATATTTGTAATGTTTTCCCGATAAAACTACTAGACCGATTTCAAAAATTATTTCATAAAAAGCTGTATCTTCTGAGTGACATAGGCTATATAAGGTTACTACGAATAGTACTATACTTATATAAATCCACAAATCTGAATCATAAAAATCAAATAAGTTGTAGAAGCGCATATAAACGACAACAATAATCTTATATTAACTTCATACATATCACATGCAATAATTTTCAAAGGCCACGCCTCTACAACCTCTAACAGAATCTTCGCTTGAATTCTATTTTCTACAGGCAACCCATAATTCATTATTATATCATTAACAATAAATTTTGATTTACACCATAATGATATAACTCCCTCAGCAATAAACGAGATCATAACAATGAAGACAATTTCACCGCCACACCAAATACAGAAGATAATCAAAAAATTAGTAGTATTTAAAATTCGCCAATAATAAATATACGCCCATATCGCCACTAAAATGTATGCAAAAGTCGATGTTATCGTGAAGAATAATGTTAAATTAAAAACTGTATTAATTAGAGCACAAGTTTCGCCGATAAGATCATAAGCCATAGACAATGTCTTTATTTTTAATTTTTTGGCGCCAAAGCTTCTGTCTCTTTTACGGCAAAATGTAGATAAACAATCATTTATATCAACTAATCTTGCAGATAACATATTAATGTATGTGCAAACAGACACAATTTCAAGTTTTTCCTTAAATGCCATAACAGAAGTTATAAATAACATAAACGTCCATATTTCTTGAAAATATAATTCAAGAAGTGAACTAGACACGAATAATATGACGAAAATTATTAACATTGTTATTGACTTCCATTTCCTGTTGGCATAAAAATCAGAATTTATATTTAACAAACAATCAATTTGTGATAACTTTTCTATAATTTCAATATTCTTGTTTGCGTATACAAAGGGTGTTATATTTGATAATATAAATTGAAAAGTGGTATAGAAAGACCATGCTACCATCATTGGATCTAATTCTACGCCGCTGAAAATATAAGGGTTAATCGATATAATCATAATAAAATATATGTGACCAAAAGCGATAGCACAGATAAAAAACAGAGAATATAATTTGGGAATAAAAGTGGGGGGGCTTAAATGTCCATTTATGTAAATGAAGCGAAAAATGCCGCAGGACTTTTCTAGAATTATGAGAGGTTGTAAGGAGTCGACTATACATTTTATTTTTTCGTCTTTTTCTTCCATTGTGTTGGTATCCTTTGTTCCGGAGCTGGAGGCTTTAAGGTCTTGTTTTATAAAAATGTCAAAGAAGATTGAAAGCTGAAAATATCAAAATAAAATATACATTTAAATTTATTCTTTATTAAACGATGATTATTAGAAAAATGTTCACGGTTTTTGTACTCACTGTATTAAACCCGGATTAAGCCTGATTTAAATTTTACTTTGCGCGAGAGATAGTATATGTTACTTTTAGTTATTAAGGCGCATTTACATTAGGCATTCGGATGCAAGCGATATCCGTAACGCCTGTGATTAGAGCCCGGTTCGTATAACCAACGGAACGTCATAATATAACATATATTTGGCTTTTAATTGCTTTCACGACTTATGTAAATGCGCCTTTATAGGAAGAAATACTTAAACCAATTTATTTATTTTTAAGAGTTTTAATGAATAAATGAAAAAAATGCCCCCAGGAGTGCCGAAACAAACTTGTGTCTGAAGTCGAGACTTCACTCGATCAAGTCTCGGACTGGGGACGACGTAATCTCGTCGAGTTCAACCCCCACAAGACACAGGTTTGCGCGTTCACCGCTAAAAAGTCCCCATTTGTCGAATCACCTCGGTTTATTAGCACTTCCCTCAATATATCGCCGAAGATCGGAATCCTCGGTGTTGACATTTCGAGTGACGTTCAATTCCGCGGTCATCTGGAAGGCAAGGCCAAGCTGGCCTCGAAAAAGCTTGGGGTGCTCAGTAGATCGAGACAGTACTTCAAGCCGGCCCACCGACTTCAGCTGTACAAGGCTCAGGTGCGGCCGCATATGGAGTACTGTTCTCATCTCTGGGCGGGAGCCCCACAGTACCAACTCCTTCCTTTTGATCGCATCCAACGTCGGGCTGCTCGAATTGTCGATGACCGTAGGCTTTCCGGTAGGCTCGATCCGTTATCGATACGAAGAGATGTTGCATCCCTTTGTGTCCTGTATCGAATATATTATGGGGAGTGCTCGGAGGAATTGTTCGAAATACTACCAGCCGCACAGTTCCACCATCGCACGTCTCGCCGTAATCTCGCCTTCCATCGACACCATCTGGATGACTGGCGATCTACCACCGTGCGCTTCACCCGCAACTTCCTGCCTCGAACGGTGAAGCTGTGGAACGACCTTCATCTGCGGTATTTCCGAACAAGTTCGACATTGGGGCCTTCAAGGGACGAGCGTATATGTCCATTAAAAGCCGGCAAAGCACCTGCGACACTCCTGGTGTTTCAGGTGTTCATGGGCGGCGGTGATCACTTAACATCAGGTGACCCACTTGCTCCTTTGCTTGCTCTGCCATAAAAAAATATATATATTGTATATATAATAAGCTTACCTGTTTCTGATATAATAAGGTATCCCATCAAAATATAGTATTTATTAACTTACTATTACGTTTTTCGTCAGATTACAATTCATAACAAAACAATAAACTATCTTTCCTAATAAAATATATTAACTTTTTACCAACTTCCGTCACATGTCACTGAGCATTCAATTTCAGATTATTTTGACGAAATACCCATTTATTTAATGCAGTACGTCTATTATTAAATTGGATAAAATTACTTATTTGGGCACTTCAATTTATTTAATTAAACAAAAATAGCTTTATGAACATAAGACTGACTATTGTTTGTATGTCTTTCTCTATATTATAAATAGATTTGTATTTTGTACTAACTACTAAACGGATATCAAAAATTCTTTGTTTTTTTATGTTAATGCAGGCGAGCAAACATGCGGTTCACCTGATGTTAAGTGACTGACCGCAGCCCATGAACATGTACAACATGAAGTGTCGCAGATGCCGCGCCGGCTTGAAGGAAGGGGAGGGAATAAGGAGAGGATTAATGATAGGAAGTTGAGAGAGGAGTAAAACATGATAGGAGAGGAATGGGATGGGAATACCGTACGAAACACAGTGCAATACTGCTTCACGCCGATCTTCTGACGGCCCGATTGGCGCAGTGGTTCAGCAATGGTCTAATGCGCCGGAGGTTGTGGGTTCGATCCCCACTAGCAGAAAATTATGATGTAATGAACATTATAATTTTCTATTGTCTGGGTGTTAATTTATCTATAGTATGTATTTACAAAAAAAGTATGTCTATCAGTTATCTAGTTTCCATAGTACAAGCTTTGCTTAGTTTGGGACTAGATGGCGTTGTGTTAAATGTCCAGGAATATTTATTTATTTATTTATTCTGCTGGGTAAAGCACACAGCTCTGGGCGAGCTTGCGACCCAAACGTGCAATGCTCGGCTCCCACTCTTATGCAAGACTTGATTAGAAAGCGGCTTCACTCAGTGACAAAGGTTGTATAAATGCATACTTCATACAGGAGGGGGAAGGTATATAATCTTCCTCTTGAATCACTCTATCTATTATAATGTGTAGTGAAGAGTATTCTGTTATCTATTTTTATATGTTTCTTTCTTATTTTTAATGCCTTCTATTGTCTCTTTCTATTTTTTGTTTATGTGATTGTATATTGTGTATTATGTGTGTGTCGAAATAAATGTTTCTTTCTTTCTTTCTTTTCCCTTCACGTCTGGGATAATAAACTTATGTTGTTATTTCTGAAATGTTACTACTACAATAGGGCGCATTTAAATCAGTCGTTTGGTCGATCGAGGTCGAGGATTGCATAGCATGTGCTACGAATTGAATGCTATTGACCAATGAAAACGATTATCCCAATGCAAGCAATCATATGTTGCGAATTGAAAGTATGCCCTATCGACCAGTGAAAACGATTATCCCATTGCGGCATGTATGGCATGCGTTACAGAAATCGCCCGCGCACCGCATGCGAGTCCAATCGACTAGAGTAAATGCGCCATTAACCGGCGGGCGTAAGGTTCTACCAATGGATATAATATATAGCCCCCCAGACCGATTTCGGCCATGGTGGCCAATCTCAACAGAGACTAGCCAGCTGCGCAGGAGATATTATAGTGCACAAGTACCGCGTAATATTCGCGCGTACCAATGGATAGATAATAATTATTATATAGAGGCACATAAAGTTTATTTAAAATCGCGGATATATTATAAGAATTAATTTTTTTTCAGGCAGGTGACGTCAGTGTAAGTCATAGTTTTCTCATTTTTTTTCATTAGTATTTCACTCTAACGGCTGGTGAAAAGTAGACCTAAATCCAAATAAACCCCGAAAATTAAAAAAAATATTTTTTACATTATTATTTTTACATACTTTTTTTTAATTATTTAAAAAAAGGTATGTAAAAATATAATTATACGTTTGAATTGAAAATTAAACAAATATTTAGAGATACAAATGTTTACAGAGTTTTTTAAAGCAATAAATAAAATTTTCAGGACGTGCCAAACGCAGAAGCTAATGTACGTATATAAAAACTACTGTACTTTATACGTTCCATAACTATGTGATGGTTGCAGGATTTAGAAGAACAAACAAATAAACATTTTTATGTCTTTTTTTTAATTTACAGGTTACAGAAGACTCTGCTTCTGAAAATGTAAGAATATATTAATAACTAGCTGACCTGGCAAACTTCCTACCGCCATTTTAGAACTTGACGTATTTGACAGACGCGAACTATTTGTAGAAATATAAGTTTGGTTTTTACTATTCTATTCACAATTTCTTCATATTTTCTCACCGTTTAAACCTTCCCTGGACTTCCACGAATATTTCAAGATTATAATTAATCAAATCGGTTCAACCGTTAGTTTTAGCGAGACTAACGAATGAAAATTGATTTTATCTATAAAAAGACTGGCTGTGCCCAGCGGTTTCGCCCGCGTATATAGTCGATCCCGTGGGATTTCCGGGATTAAAAGTATCCTATGTGATTCTTCTTCTGCCTACGAATTTTCAGCTAAATCGCTTCAGTCGTTCTTGAGTTATAAGTGGAGGAACTAACACGACTTTCTTTTATATATATAGATGTGTATTATTGTCCTCCCAGATTAGGGAATAAAAAGCAGATGGAGTGTTCCACACACTCGAGTGACGCTAACTACACGTACGTACACGTGCATCTGTGTGAGTGAAATTTGTAAATCACGAAGCCCTCGTAACGTGTTGTGTCAAACTACACAAACATTTTTGTATTTGCTTTTGAAGTTTGTATTTGCTTTTCGGCGTCACATGAGCCTTCGGCTGCACTCCATCTTCCTGTTATTCTTTAATCTGTGATTGTCCTATAATAGATTCGATGTTTGTATGTGAGAACAACGCTTTCAAGAGTAACGTCCATCCGATCTTGATAAAATTTTGGATATTTGAGAACGCTCCGAGAGATTTGAGCAAGGGTAGGGAGATTTGAGATCAGTTTAGGGATAATTGAGTGCGGTTAGGGAGATTTGAAATCAGGCTAGGGATATTTAAGTACCGTTAGCGAGATTTGCGTACGGTTAGCGAGATTTGAGTACGGTTAGGGAGATTTGAGATTAATTTAGGGAGATTTAAGCTCGGTTTGGGCGATTTGAGCATGGCTAGGGAGATTTGAACATGGAAAGTGAGATGGTAGCTCAAAGCGAACCACTAGTTTAGTAAGACATTTTCAAAAAAAAACATTATTTATATTCATCATTATTATTTAAAAGAAACGTCATTTCACGCTACGCACTCAGTTCCGTAATTGTCATTATAAAAAATAAATAAATTTCAGCATATTGTTTTGTAAAATTAATTAAATATTCAATGGTAATATCGTATATCAATCTTAAGAAATATTGTTTTCAAGTGATATATAAACTGTTCATAATCTTATCCATCTATGCAAATAAATACTTTGACTCTAAGAAGAATAACAATATAATGTTATTTTAGGTCACTGAAACCGTAGCGGTAAGTATTTCCTAATATTTATATAATAACAAACTTAAGTAAAATAATTAAGTGTATCTCTGAATAGGTCTATGAGGCCTTGAGTGTATCTCATACACCCGTATTCTAAGAAGTCACCTCAATTTTACTTCCACTCAGGTTACGTCAAATATGACGTATGACAAATTTCAATGGAAAATTCATGATTGAAATAACATAAAAATACATTTTATTAATAAATAGATCGAAGTAACGGAATGAGGTGTTAATTTTTTGACTCCGAAATTTTCATGAGTGGACGTGAGTTAGTAGAGTTCCGACTCAGAATGTAAAATTTTCGTTGACAGAGGTTGAGTGAAGTTGAGGAATGCTCGAGATACGTATTAGAATACGCGTGTAGTAGTATCGTTTGTGAATACGAGTGTCAGTAACTGGGCGTTACCCAAGTATTGTTTGTGAATACGGTTGGTACTACTGTAATGTTTGATCATATAAAATTATTTAATTTCAGCTTACAGTACGTACTTTACGATTTACTTTGAAATTTTAATTTAATGGTTTTGATGAAATTTGAAAATATGCATTTTCTTAGTAGAGAAATACAAAACATAATAATATATTTTTTTTATATTTTCAGATGGAGGTATTATGGTGTTTATATTGTGTTTATAAATATAACTGGTTTCCCACGGTTTCACCCGCGTATATCTCTCGTTCCCGTGGGTTTTCCCTTTCTCGAATTTTAATCGCTGTACAAAATTTCATCCAAATTGATTCAGGCGTGAAGTAGAGACGACAAAGTTACTTTT
The DNA here is from genome assembly GCA_001586405.1 of Phoebis sennae. Taxonomy (NCBI): domain Eukaryota; kingdom Metazoa; phylum Arthropoda; class Insecta; order Lepidoptera; family Pieridae; genus Phoebis; species Phoebis sennae. The sequence continues at coordinate 44,548 of LQNK01000076.1, forward strand.
GCATTTATAATATTCAAATAAATATTCTGGGCATTGAACACGTCATCTAGTCTCAAACTAAAGAAAGCTAGGACAATGAAAACTAGATAACTGATAGACATACTTCAACATATTTTTTTTGTAAAAATACACGCTTTTAATAGATAAACATCCAGACAATAGAAAATTACAATGTTCATCACATAATAATTTTCTACTCGTGGGGCTCGAACCCACACCCTTCGGCGCCATAGACCATTGCCACATCCTCTGCGCGAATCGGGTCGTCAATTTATAATATTAATATAGTTGGATTTTGCTTTTTTAAATCTTTATTTATTTTTGATTTTACAGCCTGATGCGGTAACTGTATTATTTTCTATTTGAAAATTTTTTTCATAAAATACTCAAAACTCATAATTTTCATATTTTCAGACAACTGTGAGTATAAACATGAAAGTTATGAGAAATATTATACGGACAATGTTTTATTTCTGACTGCTAACTTCATACCGCCATTTTTAAACATGGCGTATTTGACAGACACGAACTATTTGTATGGAAAAATATAATAGTAGTTTTTACTATTCTATTCACAATTTCTTCACATTTTCTCACCGTTTAAACCTTCCCTGGACTTCCACGAATATTTCAAGACTAAAATTATTCAAATCGGTTCAACTGTTCTCGAGTTTTAGCGACTAACGAACAGCAATTGACTTTTATGTAAATAAATAAATAAATAAATATCATTTTTTTTTTCATTCTTACAGCCTCAGGTAAAACATCTTATTTCTTTGAATTACTTATAAATTAAAGTTATTTGGAATATGTTTTTTACCAAAAATTACAATGAACATAAAAAGAAACTTATTTTTACTTACAGTTTATATAAAATTGCCTAATCCTAACTCATGCTTCCTACTAAGTATAATCTCACTAATTTTTAAGTATGGATGTTTGTGCGTCAATGATAGCGCAAGTACTGAACCGATTTTGATGAAATTTCGTATACAGATAGGCTATTAGCTAGATTGAGTGATAGGATACATATTCTCCGAATTTCATGCGGGCGAAGTCGCGAGTAACAGTGATTTCTAAATGTTTTTATTTAAAGTGCATTTCACCTAATTTATAAAGTACAAGCTGAGCTCCGCGGTTTCACCCGCGTATATATCCCATAGGATTTTCGGGATAAAACTATCCTATGTCATTGGGGTTTCAAAGAATCTCTGTACAAAATTTCATTCAAATCGGTTCTGTAGTTTCGGAGCCTATCCAATACAAACAAACAAAGAAATCTTTCCTCTTTAAAATATTATTAAGTATAGATTTAATTTACGATGCTCATTATATTTATTATTTTCATACTTTATAAATATTTTTGACTAAAATAATTGTATGTTTGCAGAATGTGGTAAGTATTGAGTAAAATAAATTATTTTCACCGAAAAGTGTTACTTAATATTTTTTTCTTTCATTACAGTTTACAGTAAGTATAAGATTAATATATTTTATATGAATCACAGACTCTTATATATAGTAAAGAGAAATATATTATTCTTTTTCTTTATAATTTTAGATTTAAAATTAACTAAATATACCTATCTTACAGGACCGTTACGTAAGTTTTTTTTTAAATATTATTGATATTTTTCTAACAAAAAAAATCTTAGTAACAGCCCCGAGTCTAGAAGTTGTCGGTGTTGGAGCTCCCCCGTGCCTCGGATAGCACGTGTGTTGTCGGTCCTGCGCCTGATCTCTCTCCGCGAGTGTCCAACTGCCCCCTGAGGGTTATGAGAGTAAAGGAATAGAGAGTGCACCTGTGTTTGCACATACTTGTGCACTATAATATCTCTTGCGTACCTGGCTAGTCTCTTTTTAAATTGGCTACGCCGGGGTGGCTATTACTATGAAGTTGTTTTTAAAAAACATTATTTTTTTAATAAAATTAAATTTTGCTAACATAACGCTCAATTGCACTGTCCTATAAAAGGTATTAATTTTATTTTTCTTTTCATCATTCCTGCTGGATTTGGACAACGTAAGTCTTATATAAAGCTTATTTATAACACTGAAATAAAAAACACAAATCGATTATAAATTACACCGATTTGCAACCCCGGCATTTATACATATCCTAGATTCACAGTCTCATACAAAAGTAACACACAGTAACATACAATATAGTAAAAAAGTTTTTGTGCTCACTAGTTGGCGCCACTGGCGACTGAGGTCCTCATTTAAGCTGAAATATTGCTTTCAAAGTTTGATGTTAAGTCTAGTATTTTATTTACATATTTATTTACAAAATTTACAATTCCATTTTGTTCGGAAAAAAACAGAAAAAGCAGCAAAAAAAAAACATCAGAAGTACTCTAAAAATAAATAAAACTGTGCAGCCCGCTAATAATTTCAATTTTTTACCGTTTTCAGGAAAAAGGGCGTAAGTGAATTTTATTAAATTTTGCTAATGAAATCTTTTAATTTTCTAAAATAATATAATGTTTATTATGTATGTATCTATAAAAAAATATATTTTAATGTGTGTCTGTGAGTTACCTAGTGTCCATAGTACAAGCTTTGCTTAGTTTGTCACTATGGCACCATGGATTGTGTTAAATGTCCTGAATATATATAATTTGCCCCTGAATATTTATTTTTTAAAATTGCTTTTCAATATTCTAACTTTTGTCATTATATTTTTCAGAATCCAGTAAGTACAACATTTTCACAACAAAATACAATACATAATATACAATATACAATAAAAAAAATGTTTTTTTTTTAGGTTAAGGTATGTAATTAGAATACGAATATATGCCACGAATCACCTTTTAATTGTCAATTAAAAATATTGAATATTGATTTACCAGATGAATAAGAATTAATTTTAATTATGTGTGTTTTTAGGGCACGGTATGTTCCTTTGGTTATTACTTTTTAGGGTTCCTCACGTAAAAAATAAGCTGAAATTTTCAAAAATTTTGTATTTCCGTTGTCGCTGTACAACAAATTCTTTTGTTGTGAGCCCTTTTCTACGGAATTCTTCGTGCATGAGTCCTACTCGCACTTGGATGGTTTTTTTCTTGGAATAGAAATATATTATTATGTTTAAAATATGAAAATATTCATTGATAATAAAACATTTGAATGTCTACGAAAAATTTACTGTAATAATTTATTTCTCTATTTTAAAATTTCAGGATATTGTAAGTATAAAGAAAAATTTAAGAATAACTATAACGATTTTAGTGAGAATTATGTTTCATATAGATGTTTAATTAATTTCAGCTAAATGTAAGCAATATTCCTTTAAATACGCTTCAAATAATCATTTTATTAAAAAAATAATAAATTATATTATTTTTAGTTAACGGTAAGTTTAAGTCTTAATCTAAAATTATTTTTGTTACATATATTAAATTATACTATATTAAAATAAAATATTAATAAAATACTTTATTTACACTTCATCCACCATTTATTAAATTCATCGTCCATCTTGTTTATAATACATTATAAAATAACTAAATAAATATTGTAAAAAAGCCTTCAATATTTTGACTATGCATTTCCATCAAGAAGTGACCACAGACTAAAGAATACATACAGTCGTAGCACGAAACTGTCACATAGACAGCGTCCCAGCAGGGCTATTGCGTATCTTCGTTGATAACTATCTTTGGTTGCACACCGGAATTTGATGTCAACGAAAAATTAACAGATTTGTTATTGCATATTGACATGAGTGGATATCATACTACGATGTTTAACGGTGCCTATGATGTTTTCATTGGAACAGCACTATTTTTATCAGTATTATGCTTCTAATTTGAAAATAACGTATGTTGAAGGGAAACCAATTTCAAATTATCGATACAAAAACATTTGTCAAAATGAGTTACGGTGTCGATCAAATTTATGACGTCATTTTTGTTGGACACTGTTTATAGCCAATACGAAAACAGTAGTTTGACAATTGATTGTTGGTCACTTTGCATAGTGATCTACACTTTCAGTTATCAACGAAGATACGCAATAACCCTGCAGATCTCCGATAAATGTCGACATTTTCCGTTCGTATTGTGGGACACTCACACACGCATACACACACACACACACACACACACACACACACACACACACACACACAATACACTTTACAGGTCATAATAGCTAATTAATATATCTTCTTTATTAATGTAATGTCAAATTTGCTTTCACAATATATTATCGTAAAAATGTGTTAAGGAAGAATGAATACTTCTATCACAGGCATTCTAATGCTTACTTGGAGTATTCAATCATATAGTTATAGTTGAAAAATCTTGTGAAATGAAATATTTCTTTTTTGATTTTGATGGAAATTTGTTCGTGTAAAATTCAAGAGAATCGTCGATATGTATTGTAATATGCATTTTAAATGTATTCTTACACAAAATAACGCTTATAATGCGAAACATGAACACACTCTCTTTGTGTGTGTGTCAAAGTCATGGTTTTTACTTCCCAGTGTGTACAAAATTTGTGGCAGCCCTGAGGCTTTTTACAAACGTCAAAAATCGTATGATTTTAAGACTGTACAGGGACAATACATTCTCTCAAGTATATATCAAAACTAGCGACCCGCCCCGTATTCGCACGGGTGCAATGCTGATACTAAATACACTACAGAAATACTGTGAACGTTGTATATAAAAATTAGTACATTATTTTGATAAATCTCGTAGGGTTCAGCCTGCGTTTGCAATGTAAACGGAAAAAATAGACAACAGTTAAATAACAGTATTTCTCCACTATTTAATAGATATTATTATACATATAAACCTTCCTCTTGAATCAATCTTTCCATTAAAACAACCGCATCAAAATCCGTTGCGTAGTTTTAAAGATTTAAGCATATAAAGGGACATAGTGACAGAGGAAGCGACTTTGTTTTATTCTATGGAGTGATAATTGATATTTACTAATAGATTTCTAATCTGTTTGTCTAACAGCTACCGGTATGTTTAATTATTGTTATTTAATTTATTTTTAATATCAATATAATTTCATATGCCTAATGATATGGCTGGATTTATTGTTAAATATGTCATCAAAATTGTATCCATATTCATGAAATAAAATATTTCAATTTGAATGTTTTTATTTATTAATTTATTATTATTTTTTAAATCGTATAAAAACTTCGTGTTAATTATTTTATTGATTTAAGTAGATAGAAGATAGATAGATTTACCTTGTGTTTTATACATTTTGTGATATATTATTTTTGTTTTATTTAAACAGAATGGCAGTGTAAGTAGAACATTATAATTCAATACATTTTAATAAATTTCATATTGTTTAAATTATTTTCTATTATTGAATAATGTATTTTATATTACAGATGCTGGTAAGTTTTTTTACAATAATAAAATATCAAATACAGTTTGATTTATTTTAAAAATAAAAGTATTAAAAAAACAAACTCAATATTTTAGCAAGTATATGTACGTACAAAATATAATTTTTTTATAAAAACTTTAATATTTAATTTAATCGACGAATATCAAAATAAAGTTTTTAAAACCGATAGAATTTATTTTTTTATTTTCATTTTACTTTCAGACGGAGGTAATTAAATTATTATTGTTAAATGAAAAATGATAATTAATTTAAAAATATATTACATCGAGTTTAGAAATAATAATAATATGGTCAATATTTTAATACAGAAATGGGTAAGTATGAAACACGTTATATTCTGCATAAAACTTTATCAAAAACCTAAACATTTTTATTATTTTTACCCAGTTCGTATAAAAATATAACGAGTCGTTTTCCTTACGGACAGTACAATATCCTACTAGGCGTAAGTCTAAGCGTATCAATCTATACATATAATAAAATCGTAGACTAGCCGTGTCTGTACATTTAATATTTTCAAGAAAAAAATTGTGTTTCGTGTTTCATTTGTGATTCTAAACTCAAAACAATGATTTTTAG
>LQNK01000076.1:52010-73604 GCA_001586405.1 Phoebis sennae
CATGAACATCTGCAACATAGGAGTGTCGCAGATGCCTTGCCGGCTTGGAGGAAGGGGAAGGGATAAGGAGAGGATTAATGATAGGAAGTTGGGAGAGGAGAAGAACAGGATGGGAGAGGGGTGGGGTGGGGATACAGGCCTCCGGGCACCAGCTCACCGTACGAAACACAGTACAATACTGCTTCACGCCGGTCTTCTGCTGGGGGGTGGTAATTACACCGGTGCGAGCTTGGCCCAATTGTACAATGCTCGGCTCCCACTCTTTTATCGCTGAAGATGTTGTGTAGCAGAATTACCCTCTGTCGCCTCTTACGACACCCACGGGTAGAAAAGGGGTGGCGACACACGTATTCTAACCCGTCGTTTTTTTGTTTTGTCATAAGTCCCACTTTCGTTCTATTATTTCTTTAGGGAACATAGGAAAGATGGAATCGGCAAAGATTGCACCTACATAGATATTTTGTTTAGGTAGATATATCTCAGATTTTTATTTTGTTTTTAGTTGATTTATTGTATGAGTATTCCTTATGTAATCTGAATATATATTTCTAGAAATTGTCTGACCTAGAGACTATTAAGTTACTGTTAATTTTTAGAAAACATTGATATAAAATATTGGTTCCGATTAAATTTTAAAGTTATTTATAAAGACGAGCGTGTAATTAAAATACTTACAATTAAAGTCATAATATCATTTTTTATAACAACTATGTTAATTTTGTAGTCTACGCGTGCGAAGCCGCGGGCAAAAGCTAGTATATAATAAACGTGACGCTAACATAACCACCAACTTGGTTCGATTGGTTGATTATAACCGCTCGTTAATGAAAACGATTCGTATCTGTTATACTATGACGTTATTATAGGAACAGGGCCTAAAAAAAATAATGAAAAGTATAATAATAAAAATTACAATTTCAGATTACTGTAAGTACAGAATAGAGTAACAATATTAAGTTAGTATGAAAAAACTAGACGTTAAAATTTATCTTAATGTTTTCAGTATTACGTAAGTTTTGTTTTTTTAAAGATCAAAAAATGGTGTCAATATGGTACAAAAGTACCTTTTCTCACCAGGTGAAGGTTAAATTTCGTATATTAAAAGATATGTTATTTAAAACTAACCTATTTTGTATAAATTTTATTATTTTAGACACGTGTGAGTAAAATATTACTTATTGAATATAATACCTACATATATTTTTGCTATTACGTAATAACAATAATTTATATAATTTTTACTGTAGCCAAGATCTGTAAGTTTGAATTTAATAAAAGTTATATTTTAAAAATATCAATACAAACAAACGTGAAAATACTTGAAAATAATAATGAATAATATTTCGTACATTCCAGAAAGTAAGTATTATTATTTATTTCTACTAATATTATAAAGTAAAAACATATATTTGTAATGTTTTCATATAAAACTACATCACTGACATAGACTAGGTCAGAGGTTCTCAAACTGTGTGTCGCAGGAAGTAGAGGGGCGTCGTGAGGACTTCATTGCTCCCCCTCCCCCCCTTGATTCGTCCCGATTATACCCCCTTAATCTTATTTGGAACTAGAACTCACCCCCACTGATACTAGGGCGTCGAAACATATAACTACACTCATAAGTGCGCCGCGGATTGAAAGTTTGGGAACCCCTGGGCTATAGAAGCGAAGCCGCACAACAGTATTTCAAAGTCAAAGTCAAAGTTTTTATTTCATTTTGATTTTATTTCAAAGTCAAAGTCAAAGTTTTTATTTGGCTTTGATTTTGATTTTATTTCAAATTCAAATTTTTTATTTGACTTTGATTTTGAAATTGAAACAAATTTCGATTTTAAGTTTAATATTACAACTAATTTACTAGAACTATAACTGGTTTTAATTAAAACTACTGTTTTACAGCCCGGTGTAAGTTATCCAATATTTTTTTCTGTAATTTATGACTGAGTTTCGGTTTATCCTTAACATAACTTTTAATGATATAGTCAATTATCGTTTAATTTTTTTTAATTTACAAAATGCATATTTTTACAGTGTATGTGTCTTACAAGAGGACCTTTACCAAGATTCAAACTTATTGGCAACTTACATTTCCCAAAAATTAAGGTAGAAAATGTTGATTTTTTAATTAATTTATTTATTAATTTAGTGCTCTTGGGATCTTAATGTCCCACAGCCGCAGAAAATGTAACATGTTTCACCCGTGTGACGTGTTAGAATACATGTGTCGCCACCCCATTTCTACCCGTGGGTTTCGACAGAGGGTAATTCTGCTGCATTGCATCGTTAGCAATAAAAGAGTGGGAGCCAAGCATAGCATGATTAAGCGAAGCTCGCACCGGTATTATAACCACTTTCCCAGCAGGAGATCGACGTGAAGCAGTATTGCACGGTGAGTGGGTGCCCGTGGGCCTGTATTTCCATTGTACTCCACTCCCATCCTATTCTACTCATCTCAAAATTTCCCATCATTAATCCTCTCCTTATCTCTGAACGGGTAAGCCCCTCCTTCAAGCCGGCAAGGCATCTGCCACTTTTTGATGTTGTAGATGTTCATGGGCGACGTGGGTATAACGGGAATTTACTGTTTACCCCCCCTATCTCCGTTGTTCTGGCAATGCCCAGTGATATTTAGTTACTCCTGCGGTAGTTACTTAACATCAGATTTAACGTATGCCCCACGCCTTTATCTTGAAAAAGTCTCCATCAACGGCTTATAATGAAAAAATGCGTGTTATTTCAGGTGACTCCGCCGCGCTACGTGACGCCGCCCACAGAGGAGACCTCCACGCTGTGCCCGCCCTGCATCTGCCCGGAGACTGAGCCTCATCTCATGAGCCTTGATAAAAAATAAACGATTCTTTTATTTTTGTTTTTCACTGTATCTTATACATAAAAATGAATCGCAAAATGTGTTGGTAAGCGCATAACTCAACGACTGGACCAATTTGGACAATTCTTTTTTTAAATGTTCGTTGAAGTTCAAGCATGGTTTTTACGGCGAGAAAGCTAGTCTATAATAATAATGCCTTCAGTATTATTATTATAGACTAGCTTTCCGCTATTGTGGATCTCAACAGAGATCAGCCAGGTAGGAGATATTATAGTGCACAAGTATGTGCAAACACAGGTGCACTCTCTATTCCTTTACTCTCATAATCCGATGAGGGTAGACCGACACTCGCGGAGAGAGATCAGACGCAGGACCGACAACACACACTCCCCGAGGCACGGGGGTGTTCCAACACCGCCAACTCTCAGACTCAGAAAATTTTTGGCCCCACACGGGACTCGAACCCGAGAACACTCTGTAGTAGATCTGTAGTCAAAGATGCAACCACTAGACCAACGAGGCAATCACGTATCAATACGACTAATATAAAGCGGACAAGTTTGTTTGAATGTGCTAACCTTAGAAACTACCGAATGGTTTTGAAAATTCTTTTTGATTATAATAGGTAGCGTCATGGAGAAGACTATAGATATGAAGGGGGATGAAGGTGAAACTGCTGTACGACCTAATTCTATTAATATGATTCATGTAAAAGTTACAAATAAAAGAACGAATCTTGATGCAATTTCATGTACGTAGGTAGGTCTTAATACTTTAGGTCAGCGGTTGACGCCCTGGTGCGTCGCAGGAAGTATAGTCGCAGAAGTACCGTCGCGAGAATTTCATTGCTTCCCCTCCCCCTATTGATGCCTCTCGATTATCTGTCCCCTTACTCTTATTTGGTACTAGAACTCACACTGCTGACACTAGGGCGTCTAACCGCATAACCACTTATATGTGCGTCGCGGATCGAAAAAGATTGGGATGCCCTGCTTTAGTTTATTATATATACCACCTACTTTCACTAAAAGCGTACACTGTTATGAAAATAAAACGCAGACAAACAATTAAATACTTTATTACAAGGACGCTTTCGAGTCCCTCTGTCTCCTCGTCCTCTTCTTGTACTCCGATTCATCACTAGACGAATACACCGTAGCTTTGGACATGTGTAGCAATTCCACATCTAAATCCTTCTTTTCCCCAGGATCAGATAAATGACTCCTTGGCTTCTTTTGTATCAAAGATAACACATGCTTCACAAAGTTTTTAGACGTCTTACTAGAGACTGAAGAACTAGACGGCTTTAATTCACTAGATTCAGAAAACGTGTATTTAGATACGTTCTCTCCAGCTAAATAAATCATGCCACGTTCGGAAATATAGTCATCAATTGAATCGTTGGAAAAGTACGCCTGCGCGCCTTTTGCTGTTGATAAAGATATTGTTCCTTTTCTAGGTTGTTCTATCACGTATCTGGCATTTTTAGTCTGGCTTGTTTTAAAGCCAGTAGTATTTGAATCTTCATTGTAACTGTGGCATTTTATTTCACGTTCTGACGACCAATTCGCTTCTACATCCTTGTCACTAGTTTTCTTACAGGTTTTTACGTTCGTATTCTGTGCTACTTGATTTGTTTCTTCACGTATCGACTTTGTATCTTCATTATTAGCAATCACTTTCTCTTTATCTGTTGTTTCATTACCTTCTGGTATAACTTCAGATCTGGTATGTTTACCCCAGTCTCTTCGATTCAAACATTTCGACAGTATATCATCTGACATACTCGGTCTTACGTTTTTAGTAATCTCCTTTTGACATGCTTTGTAGCATTTAATTTTTTGATCGACCTTTGATGATTCGCTTAAAAATTGATAATCTGTAGTTTCAGTGTCTATATTACTGGTATTAATCAGTGGGGTTGTAACTGACGCGTCTTGGTGGTAGTTGAAAAACTTTCTTACCACTTTCTTCTCTTTACAACAACTGCAAGTTTTTATTAGACAATACGTCATTACGCATATTAAACAACATTGTGCAGAAATCACTAAGCTTAATATAAGAAGTGCTTTATGTCCTATAAAACATTTTTTCATTAACATCGTAAGAAAATACTCATCGCTTGATTTACTTCCTTCCTTCTTTTGCATCTTCGTTTTATTTGGAGTTGTGTATTGAAAGTCGTCTATAAATGTGTGCATTACATCAGTATTATTATGCATATTTTGCAAAATAAGAACATCTTTAGGAAGTCTACGTTTTGTATCCAATTCTTTGAGGAATTCGATATCTTCTTCTGTTATGGATTCCTTAACACATTGATTTGATGTAGGATTGTAAATGACATCAGTTTCTGCATTAGTTCCAATACATTCAGGCATGGATACACATCTTTTATATTTAGGATGATAATAAGACTTCTTACCATTGTAAAAGCTATCACAATCGACCGGTTGACAATTATTTAAAGGATCCTCATCTATTTCTTTGCAAACTTTAATTTGGCTATTAATATCTTTCCTTTGGACTGTAGTATCGAATGTTATGTTGACAATTTCTCTTTTATTTATTTGTTCTTGGGATGATTTTGAATCAACGTATATAGAGCAGTAGCCACGTCTCTGATAAGGGTTGAGGATTGGAGCGATGAGAGAAAATGTTTTTAATGTTCCTGAAAATTGTAACTGTTTTAGTTGATGTACTACAATTGCTTAAATATTTAATTTTTGGCTTAGTCTAACTTATCATCCACATGAACTTGGCCCGAACCGAGCTTGAGTTTGGGCTGGGATAACTGACAGAACAGCGTATTTTTTTTGTTGAATCTACTCGTCTAGATTATTAATTATCCATTAAATTAAATATATTATATATATTTGAAATATTTAACCTTCTCTTTTTATTTGTACTTTTGTCTTCCGCTGTGGTTTCTTTAACTTGAATTAAATTATAAGGTATAACTCTACTACTTCAGCCTATCGCCGTCCACTGCTGGACGTAAGCCTCTCCCATATCGCGCCATCTTTCTCTTTCCTCGGCGGTCCGCATCCAACCAGAGCCAGCCACCCTCTTAAGGTCATCTGTCCATCGTGCTGCAGGTCGTCCTACACTTCGTTTGCCTTGACGTGGTCTCCATTCAAGAACTCAACCATGTCAAATTTTCATGAAATTTAGCTTGAGTTTTCTTTACTTCGGGTCACGCAAACGAAATAATACCGTAGAGACTTGTAAGAATTCTCGTTACTCGTATTTCATTTAAAACTTACCTTTTGGAACAAAACCACTACAGCCTCCGACAATTTCCAAAACTCCACAGTCGTCATCATCTACGAGACAACATTCATCTCCCGAGATATCCACATCAGAATCGTCTTTACTATTCAGAACTAAGAAAAATTCCAACCCAACTTTACAAGGCGACATGTTAAATCCTTTATCAAAAATAACTATGTCTGATTCTGTAGCGATTTCTTGTAAATTATCAAAAATAAATACGACTATAATATAATTGTAAATGTACATGTCATCAACATTTTTATGACGTTTAAATTATTTTTCGGTTTGACAAATTTTTAAAAATGGCGTCTTTGCTTTTTTTTAAATAAAACGCAAAGGAGCACGTGTGTCATGATGTCAAATGACGACTTTTTGGTGAGCAAAATATCAAAAGAGATAAATTGTTATCATAGAAGAAATAATTTTCTCATTTAGGTTTCAAAACTTATTTTACTTTGAAGACTCGATTGTCGCAGTGGTTAACATGGTGTATTCCATCAGTAGGTGTAGGAACGTAATGCGCGGTTATATCCAATTTGGGTGTGGGTACTATCCCAATGATTATAAAATACTAGCTGAGCTCCGCGGTTTCACTCGGGATCAGGTTACGGGAACGAGATATATACGCATCCCGTTCCCGTAGGATTCTCGGGACAAAAACTATCCCATGTTCTTCGACTTTCAAAGAATCTCAGTACAAAAGTTCATCCTCTTTATGGTATAAGTATAGACTGTAGATGAAAAATATTGTTTAGTATATATGCATAATTTCATTTAATTAACTCTTTGATATCATTGTCATCATCGTTGTAAATTCTAGGATATGTTAAATTAAAAAATAAACACTTCATTATAAACATCTTTATTTATAAAATGGCAATTACAGTTCTTAAAATTAACTAAAACAACGACTTAAATATTACTGAGCAAAAAGTATCACAATAGAGGTTTATTAAATATATTTTATTGGGGCCATTATGAGTTTGAATACGTCCCTGTATTTTATAAATTTCATCGAAGAATATGTGTTCTAAATTCAAACATTTGCTTTTTTATTCACATTTTTTTCAAATGAGGTAATGTTTTTGTTAGCTAGTTCTTACAGGGCCGGATTTAACGGTATATAAATATTATTATTATTATTATTTTGTATTTTAAGTCTTTTGCACAACCTTGAACAGTCTGAGCCTAAACCGGCTCAATAATTATGAACCATCTAGACGAAATATCTATGAATTAGAGATAGAGAGCAAGAAAATACAAAACTAACATTGTTAGAAGTAAATAATTAAAAAATATTGTCAAAGAAAGATTTTAAAAACATTTTGTTTTAGTTTTACTAGTACAATATATTTTCAGTAAGTACCGGATCGGCAGTAATTTTTTTTACGATTCAAATTCATTTACTATTGCTAAAACTTGGTATAGTTGTAATAATTTTTATAAAATATTGAAAAATTTACTACATTTTATTTGAAACGTTAATTTCAAGTGTAGCTAATTATTTTTATGGAAAAACAATCAACATTTAATTTATTATTAAAGGCAAAACTTTAAAATAAGTATTGATATACGAAATAACCTAATTCCCTTAAAATTAACGTACAAAAGAAATAAATATGTATATACAATAAGATAGTCACAGTGTCTTAAACTAATATGTTGAATTTGTTAGAAGTTTGGCTAAAAACTAACACAGATTACATGAAACACAAATTTTGTAATTAACTTAAAATTGAGGCCCAATTCAATAATTATGACATCTTGAAACAAATTAACTATCAAATCCTAATACACTCAATTCACAAATTACTGTACATTTATTAGCTAAGACCCTATAAAATTAGGGGCCCCAAAATTTGATGCCCTTACATCAGGGCCCCACAATTTGAGGCCCTTGAATTGGGGCCCCAAAACTTGAGGCCCAAAATTGGGGCCCCAATTTGTCTTTAAAATCCCGTCGCGAATTTCAAAAACCACCACATCAGCCTCAACATACCATACGCTAAAACCGCAAGTATCGTATAATGTATCGCTTTCAACATATACTGTTTTCTCACGCCTTTAGGTACGGTATCCAAAGGGTCTTTCAGCAGATACAATCTAATCCCCTTCACGTGATTCCCGAAGTACATGTCCCAGTCTAGAGCGGTGATGTTAAAGTCGAACAAGTGCTTATCAGCGGGACAGAGTTCCTTATAAAGGTTGGTTACATTATTGTTATAGAATTTCCACTGCCGTGTCGAGAAGTAGCTGATGACGCCGGAGAATTTCTCGATTTTTCTGTATGCGTTCCTTAACCTGAAAATATGTTATTAAGATTAATAAGTATTTAGAACCTTATCGGTACACGGTACACACCTTGTCATATAATTTTTTTTTTATGTTTCTATTATTTCTTTGTCAAAATTGCTATTTGTCATGTTTTGTGTATCGTGTTCGATTAAATGTTTCCTTTCTTTGTTTTCTATTTTTTTGTGAAAGTTCGGAAGATTTTGTGTCACGCCGTAACAACTGAAAGGATTTCGATGTAATTTCATATTCAGATAGGATATTAGCTGGATTATGCAATAATATTAAGGTGTTTCATGTGGTGAAAAAAACGGCAACAAAAAACCTTCAATAAATAAATCGTATTAAATTAACAAAGTCTCGCCGACCATTTTCATAATTTTTTACGTGTTTAGGTACACGCTCTGAATGTCTTCTAAAAATATGAAACACCTTATATATAATTATATTACATTTACACAGAGCATTCTAATCTAATTGGATGTTTTAAGTGAAAAAAAGTAAAAGTCTGAGAATTGTATTTTCAAAAATTATAAGTATTTTCAAGTTTTGAAATGATTTATTAGATATCTTTCTAATCTGCATTAACTCAAGTTAGAGTTAAGAGCACCTCGCCAACAAACTGTTTACGACAATTTATTTTGCAGTTTTAATAGTTTGGCGACACTTAATTTAATTTGCAGTTCTAATAAATATGTAAAGAAAAAAACAAAAGTTATCATAGAAATGGGTGGTCCGTTCACAGCGAACTACCAGTACTTAAAACTTACATAGGTTTCTTTCCAATGACTACCGCGATGGCGTCTATGATATACGCCGGTATCCAGTGCAGGAAGAACGTGTATAACTTATACACCAGATCAGACTTGGTGAAGAGTAGGATATAACACCAGAGAGCTTGCACTGGAGGCACCTTGAGCCCTTGCCTCTCGTTCGATGCCATGTAGTGTTCTGTGGATACAAAATTAAATTAATAAATCTATATATATAAAAATGAATTGCTGTTCGTTAGTCTCGCTAAAACTCAAGAATGGCTGAACGGATTTATCTTATCTTGGTCTTGAATTATTCATGGAGGTCTAGGGAAGGTTTAAAAAGTGAGAAAAATTCGAATAATTGTCGGGAATTGCCGGGTCCACGCGAGCGAAGCCGCGCGCGGAAAGCTAGTAAATAAATAAATATTCCTGGACATTTAACACAACGCCATCTTGTCCCAAACTAAGCAAAAGTTGTACTATGGAAACTAGATAATTGATAGACATACTTAAACATACTGTTTTTTGTAAATACATACATTCTATAGATAAATGAACACCTAGACAGTAGAAAATTATAATGTTCATCACATCATAATTTTGTGCTCGTGGGGATCGAACCCACACCCACCGGCGCAACAGACCATTGCTGAACCACTGCACCAAACGGATCGTCACAATTTAGTATGTATTTTGGATGTCCTGATTGGCGCAGTGGATATGGCAATGGCGGACGGTGTGGGTTCGATCACCACGTCATTACAATTGTCTGGGTGTTTGTTTGTGTATACTATGTATGTATTTACAAAAAATGTACACCTTTAAATATGTCTATTAGATACACATCTATTTTGCATAGTACAACTCAAGCTAGTGAGCTTGAGTTGTACGCCATCTAGTGAGATGGCGTAGTGTTAAATGTCCCAGAATATTAAGAAGTACATTTCACCAGGGACCACACTGTCTACGCCACTTGTGGTGTCTTGTTTTGGGTCAAATTCCTAACATTCCAGAAATTGCTTTCAACTTACCACCTTGCTTACTAAGTTAAAATACACAGTCACCAATGCATCCTACCTGATCTAAAAGAGACTTACAATTCCACACTTTTCTTTCAACTCACCCCAGGTCAACGGATTATCCTCAGAGGACACATAGTTGTACACCAGTGGAGGTTGGTCTACTGGTGCTTCTTCTCTGTTACTGGGGTAGTCTCTGGCGGTCTTCCACGCAGCAGCTATACAGGCGTTCACCACCATGTCACCAGGCACGAGGTCGGCGATGGCTGCCAGGTCGCAGTTTATTACGCGGAGGAGACCGACTGCCGCGCCTACTACAACCTATAATAACAGCAAAAAGTTATCTATACTAATATTATAAAGCTGAAGAGTTTGTTTGTTTGAACGCGCTAATCTCAGAAACTACTGGTCCGATTTGAAAAATTCTTTTAGTGTTAGATAGCCCATTTATCGAGGAAGGCTATAGGCTATATATCATCCCGATATTCCTACGGGAGCGAAGCCCTGGTGCGCAGCTAGTTTTAAATACATGTAAATATACTCGATAGACTGTATTGTCACTTTTTGATGGAAATGCATTTTATAAAATTTTATAGAATTGAAACTTTTTTACACTATTTACACTATTCGGTTGTAAATTAAATAAAGTCTATTAATAAATGTGGAAATAGTGTATAGAGAGTTTCAATTCTATAAAATTGTATAACATGTAAATATATAATAAATTAATGATTTCCAGTAACATATCTATTTTCATGGTTCGGGATGGTATCGTCCCAGTGCCGAGATAAAATAAATTTCAGAATAAAAATAATAATAAATATTCTTGGACATTTAACACAACGCCATCTATTTCCCAACTAATCAAGGCTTGTACTATAAATACGATAAAAAATTAATAGAAAATCATCCTACTAATATTAATATGTGAAAGTTTTAATGTTTGTGTGTCAATCGCATTAAAACGGAGTTTGATGAAATTTCCTATATAGGAGTAGATAAATGATAATATCATATTATGATACAAGTATAATCTTGTGTTTGTTTTAACGCGAGTACTTTCCATATTAAATAAAATACTTTTTAAATGTGTAATGACCACGATACAAGCCGCGAGTCTAGTGTATGCATCATGGCTCAACTACTTATGAATTTCCTTTTTACTAGCTTAAGAAGCCTTTTAGATGTAAATAGTGTATGCTTTATTTAGTAAGAATAAATATTTTGACTTAATTTTATAATGCCGTCAGCAATAACCAATAATCTTAAACAAGAATAGTGTATATGGCACAGATTAGAGAATAAAAGGCAGATGGAGTGTTCCGAAGACTCGAGTGACGCTAACTACACGTGCATCTGTGTGAGTGAAATTTGAAAATTTCAAAGCCCTCGTGATGTGTGTCAAACTAGACGCACATTTTGTATTTGCTTTTGAAGTTTGTATTTGCTTTTCAGCGTCACTTGAGGTTTCAGACGCACTCGATCTGCCTTTTATTCTCTAGTCTGTGGTTTATCAACTCACCCCAGTGGGTCCATAGACGTTGTCAATCCATCCTGTCACAGGTTCGGTCGCTGTTGCAATAACTGAAAATACAAATAATAATAAAATAAAAAAATATACAATATTTGACACAACGCCATCTAGCTTCAAACTAAGCAAAGTTTTTACTAGGACTAGACATAAGATTAACAAAGAGTATTACCATTTATAATAATAAATATTTGTAATAATAAAAAAGATAAGGAACTTAATTTTAGATTTCTATATTAGTATGAGACCCACTAATATAAAAAATACGGTTGAATTGATAACCTCCTCCTTTTTTTTAGGTCGTTTTAAAAAAACAGAAACATTGGAAAATTCTCTACCTCTTTTTAAAAAATTGGCCACTGACTGTATATTTGTAAGTAAGTACAAATGTTTGTCCCACTATAAATATCATTAATCTATCGAATCGATCTTGATAAAATTTTGAGTTCTAAGATACGCGAAATTGGTAACGTTACGAAGATAGGGGAGGGTTCACCCCCTCCCCTCCTATAGGTGCATTTAAAACAAACATACTCGAGTGTGGTATCGAATGAAAGGTCATACATTAAATAAATTAATTAATGATAAATATTCCTGGACATTTAACACAACGCCATCTAGTCCCAAACTAAGCAAAGCTTGTACTATGAAAACTAGATGGCTGATAGACATACTTAAACATCGTTTTTTTTGTAAATACATACATACTATAGAATGTTTTTCACATCATAATTTTCTGCTCGTGGGGATCGAACCCACATCCTCCGGCGCAATAGTTCATTCCTGAACCATTGCGGCAATCGGGTCAACATTACAACGTAAGGTCTAGCTCGGAGCGAGCCAGTAAGTAATACATACCTATTGAAGGTCTGACTGGTCTGAAGGTCTGGCTAGTAAGTAATACATACCTATAGAAGGTCTGACTGGTCTGAAGCTCTGGCTGGTAAGTAATACATACCTATAGAAGGTCTGACTGGTCTGAAGGTCTGGCTAGTAAGTAATACATACCTATAGAAGGTCTGACTGGTCTGAAGGTCTGGCTAGTAAGTAATACATACCTATAGAAGGTCTGACTGGTCTGAAGCTCTGGCTGGTAAGTAATACATACCTTTAGAAGGTCTGACTGGTCTGAAGGTCTGGCTAGTAAGTAATACATACCTATAGAAGGTCTGACTGGTCTGAAGGTCTGGCTGGTAAGTAATACATACCTATAGAAGGTCTGACTGGTCTGAAGGTCTGGCTAGTAAGTCATACATACCTATAGAAGGTCTGACTGGTCTTAAGGTCTGGCTAGTAAGTCATACATACCTATAGAAGGTCTGACTGGTCTGAAGATCTGGCTAGTAAGTCATACATACCCATAGAAGGTCTGACTGGTCTGAAGGTCTGGCTGGTAAGTAATACATAGCTATAGAAGGTCTGACTGGTCTGAAGGTCTGGCTGGTAAGTAATACATACCTATAGAAGGTCTGACTGGTCTGAAGGTCTGGCTAGTAAGTAATACATACCTATAGAAGGTCTGACTGGTCTGAAGGTCTGGCTAGTAAGTAATACATACCTATTGAAGGTCTGACTAGTCTGGAGGTTTGGCTAGTAAGTAATACATACCTATTGAAGGTCTGACTGGTCTGAAGGTCTGGCTGGTAAGTAATACATACCTATAGAAGGTCGGACCAGCGCCACGGGCAGGCCGGTAGAGTGCTTGCGAACCACATCCTCAGCAGCTGCCTTCGTATACGCGTATGTGTTGGGGAAGTCTCCTAGTAACCTAGACAAGAAAACATGGCATATTATCTATACTATAATATTATAGTTTTTGCGATCTAATAATTAATTTAATTTAGTAGTGGTTGCCTATAATTGTGACAACACTAAGACTATAATTGTAATTTCACAAAACTTGCATCATTTTAACAGTGTATGTCATGGTGATCCTTAAAACAATAAATAAATAAAATAAATAAATACTAATATTATAAAGAGGAAACCTTTGTATTTTTGTATTGAATAGGCTCAAAAATTACTGGACCGATTTCAAAATTTTACCATTACTTAGAGGGATTCTTCCGAATTCGTATAGGCTATATTTTATATGATATATTATATATGATATATTATATATTATATATTATATATAACATTGTGCTACGGGAGCGAAGCCGCGTGGATCAGCTAGTAACCAATATAGCCGTTTTATTTTATGAAAAAAGGTTAATGCCCGGTTTCTGAGTATTCCCCTCCAGCAGAAGACCGGCGTGAAGCAGTATTACACTGTGTTTCGGCGGTGAGCAGATGACTGGAGACTTGTAGTCCCATCCTATTTCTCCCCCGTCCTGTTCTACTCCTCTCTCGACTTCCTATCATTAATCCTCTCCCTTTCCTTCAAGCCAGCAAGACACTTCATGTTGTAGATGTTCATGGGCTGCGGTCAGTCGCTTAACATCATGTGAAACGCATGCTCCGCCTGCTTGCTCTAACAAAAAAAAATATTATATTATATTCTGAGGAGAAAATTCCCAGGGCTTGTTTCGTACTAATTATGATAAGTTATAAAAAATATTGTGTAGGACAAAAGAATAATATAAAGTTAACAAGCGAATGGCGTCCGTTCACATCGTTAGATTGATCTGATAAAATTGAACCTTGTAAGTTATGATATTAAAACAGGTCTTTAATATAACTAGGTAATTTCTTAGTTTTGAATTACATATATCGTTTATCTAAACTATAAAAATAAAATCCACGAGTAATATAGGCTATATTTTATAGGTTATATTATGCTATAAGAGCGAAGCCACGCGGATCAGCTAGTATTTTATATATATTATAAATATATAAACTACTATACTTTTGAAGTGAATACGTCTTTAAACTGCTGTTATAAGGAGGCCATTCAAAAAACCTAATGAAAACATAGGATAGTTTGGCATTTTGGTCCCTATTATAAATTAATTCATAATAATTAATATATAATTAGCTTCATGCAAAATTAAATTATACCACTGGATAGCTAAAGGATAGAATGGAAGACAAAAAAAAAACAAATAAAAACTAAATGAGTGTGCCAATTAAATTATGTAAGGTGAGTAAATGCGTGCCGAAAATGGAAAACCACTCAGTGTACATGTGTCTAAGAGTCGTAAATACACAAACTCACCCTGGAGTGATGTTTTTGATAATATTTTCGTCCATGTTCTCAACCAAATCTATGAGTTTGTCGCCCTCTAGCGGACTGTCGTAGAACTTCTCGTGGATTTCTGTTTGTGTGCAGTTACTGAAAAGAAAACATCCATTTTTAATAAATAACAAAATAGTTTATAATAATAGACTAGTTAGTGTTATTTTTAGAAGTTAAATATTCCAGGATATCTACCACAACGCCATCTAGTATAAACTTTTTTGTAAATACATACTCGTACATACTATAGATAAATGAACACCCAGACAGTAGATTGTGTTTATGACATAATATTTTTTTATTCGTGGGAATCGAACCCACACCCTCCGGGGCAAAAGACCATTGCCACATTCCCTAATAATTATATCTATAGTATGTATGTAATTACAAAAAAGTATGTCTATCAGTTATCTAGCTTCCATAGTACAAGCTTTGCTCAGTTTGGGACTAGATGGCGTTGTGTTAAATGTCCAGTAGTATTATTTATTTCAACATTTACCTGTAAGCAGTAGATATGTGCACATACGCCTTCAACTTCGTACAATGCCTGGCCAATGCTAGCATTTCCCTTGATGCTCGCACGTTAATAGCTACAGCTGTTTTGAGAGCCTCGTCAAAGCGGACAGTTGCCGCGCCGTGGAAGATGAAATCGACCTGGGAGGGTAAAGTTGGTATAGTTACTAGTGGCTCGCCCCGAGCTAAACCTCGCTGTGTTCACACTCAGCTATATTCATATGAAAATCGCCTATTTCATCCCCCCTATATTCGTTACTCTACTCTACTCAAATTTTTTCTTTAACTAAACTGTTTGGGTACAAAATGAAATGAAAAATGATTTTTTTATTACAACGCGAGATCTAACTCATATCTTCTCTATCGAGTATTTTAACTTTAACTTTAACTTTGACTTTGACTTTGACTTTGACTTTGACTTTGACTTTGACTTTGACTTTACCTCATCAGCGATCATCTGTCGGTCCTGGTCACTGATGCCAAGGTTCATCTGGCTGATCTCCCCCTCCACCACTTGTATCTTTTCTATGAAATCTGGTTGTTCCTTTCTTAGCTTGTCGTATAACTGAAATAAAATAAAACAAATAAAATGAAACATTTATTTTAGAATCGTGTACAATAAAGAGTGGGAGTAGAGCATTGCACGATTGGGTCCAGTTCGCACTGGTGAAATTACCACCGCACAGCAGAAGACCGGTGTGAAGCAGAATTGCACTATGTTTCGTACGGTGAGCGGGTACCCGGAAGCCTGCATTCCATCCTATTCCTCTCCCATGCTGTACAACCCCTCTCCTAATTTCCCATAATTAATTCTCTCCCTATCCCTTCCCCTTCTTTCAAGCTGGGAAGGCATAAGTAGTTGTTATAAATATACATACTCTAATTATAACGTAAACTTATTTAGATCAAATTTAGTTACCTACTACGAAATGAGCTATACTAATAATACCAAACTGTATCGCCCGATTTCATTACGTTTTTGGATTACCGTATAACAGCAATTTTAAAGACGTGAAAAATAAATAAAATTCACAAAATAATTGAATAATACTCACCGCGTCCTCAAATTGTTCTTGTAACCGTTTCATCGGATCCTTGTTTTTCTTTGGCCGAGCTAGTAAGTATAACTTCTTTAGGCCTGGACATGATCTGTAACAAAACAAGATTAATTATTAATAATTATCTATGGATAAGTCGATTGGCGCAGTACAGCAATGGTCTATTACTTGTGGGTGTGGGTTCGATCCCCACGAGAAGAAAATGATGTGATGAACATTGTAATTTTCTACGTTTTTTCCAGGAAAAAAGTATCCTTAAGTATGTTTATGAATTATCTAGTTTCCATAGTTAAAACTTTGCTTAGTTTGCTAGTTTGCTTTGCTAGATGGCGTTTTGTAAAATGACCAGAAATGTTTATTTATTTATATTTATCAATGACATCCGCTAAGAAAGGATTTTAATCAAATCCTAAGGGATAGAGAAAACAGATATACGCGGATGAAACCAGACACAGCTAGTTAATCATAATTTTGTAGATTTCCATATTTTCTCAATTAATTTCTACAATCATCTTAAACATACTAAACCGACAATTATTGAAGTTTGACCACATTCCAAACTAACCAGTTTTTAGGGTTCTGTCCCTAAAAAAACGAGGTCCTGTTACTAAGCCGATGTCTGTCCGTCTGTATCTCAAAAACCATGATAGCTAGAAAGTGAACATTTTCAGATATTATAATAAATAATAATTTATTTCTCCTCACAAAAATACAAAAATAAATTTGTTTTCTGGGCTGAAATTAAATGCTGTGTGTAAATTAATTATGTATTCCGTATGCGTTGCCGCTATAACAACAAATACTAAAAATAAACAAAAATATATGAATTCTATTTTATATCATAGGGACACCCTCACAAAAATACAGTCGAATTGAGAAACTTTTGAAGTCGGTTAAGAATGAACAGTATTTTGCGGGTAGAATTAATTTAATAATATTCTGACGACCCGATTGGCGCAGTGGATGTGGTAATATGTAGTCTATTGCGCTGTAGGGTGTGGGTTCGATCCCCACGAGTAAAAAATTATTATGTGATGAACATTGTAATTTTCTTCTGTCTGGGTGTTTTTCTATTTATGTATTAATAGTATGTATGTGTTTACAAAAAAAAAAGTTTGTGTATGTCTATCAGCTTTGCAGTTTCCATAGTACAAGCTTTGCTTAGTTTGGGACTAGATGGCGTAGTGTTAAATGTCGCAGGATATTTATTTTATTTATTTATTTTAATATCTATATAATAATGCCTCGTTGAAATATACATTTAAAACTGGTTAACTTTAATTAGTTTGATGTATACTTTAAATAAATTTACATATAAATATTAAATATTATAACCAAGGTATGACGCTAAACTATTAACTACTATAAATAGTATATGTGTATGTTTCTCCATTAATCATGCCAAAAACGAATGAAAAAAAACTCTGTCTTTCTGACTGCTGAACCGATTTGAATGAAATTTTGTAGAAAGATAGTCTGAGACCTGGAATTATGCTATAAATGATCTTGATGAATAAGCAGGACACAGTCAGTGCACTCTCTATTCCTTTACTATCATAACCCTGGAGATCTCTCTCGCGGAGAGAGATCAGGCGCAAGACCGACAACACACGTGCTCTCCGAGGCACGGGGGTGTTCCAGCACCTCCAACTAAACAGACATAGGACTGCTATATGAACTATGGAAACTAGATAACTGATAGACATACTTAAACATACTTTTTTGTAAATACATACATAAATATTATATAGACCCGATTGGCGCAGTAAAGACAGCAATGGTCTATTGCGCCGGATGGTTGTGGGTTCAATCCCCCACGTGTAAAAAATTATGATGTGATGAACATTGTAATTTTCTATTGTCTGGGTGTTAATGTATCTGTAGTATGTATTTATTTACAAAAAAGGTATGTTTAAGTAGGTATGTCTATCAGTTATCTAGTTTCCATAATACTTTGCTTAGTTTGGGACTAGATGGTGTTGTGTTAAATGTCCAGGGATATTTATTTATTTATTTAAATATAACATCCAAACATGTATTCTAACCCGTCACACAAGATGTATACTCGAAAGTTGTAACGAAAATAAACTGACTCCACGTTTTGAATACTGATAGTCTATTAGTAGATATACGAGGAGGAATGTCTTGTGTGAAGAAATTTAAGCAGTAAAATCTTAATACATTTAATTCCAAATTAAACTTAATTGAACTTTAAACTTTTTTGAACTTCATGTTTACGTGACGTATCAGCTGGCCGGCAACGCGGGTCAATGAACTATTAAGATAGAGGATAGAGGAAACGTTAATCATTGGAAACCGGGATATTAGGAGAAAGCGAGATAAAAGATACTGTGTTGGAAAAACGGTGGCAAAAAACGTTCAATAAATAAATCATATTAAATTAACAAAGCCTCGCCGTCCCTTTCATTATTTGAACGTGTTTAGGTACATGTTCTGAATGTCCTGTAAACGGAAAGACTAGCTATGTAACACCTTATATAAGGAAAATTTATATGAGTCAATTACCCAATTCTGGGCAAAAAAGGTTCAACTTTGAAATTACTTATAGGTTAGGTTTAAAGAACTTTATTTCTCAAAGAACATTATACAAATATGTGTACAAAATACTTCACTGAATGAGAAACATTTTAACAAAAAAATTGAAAACTAATGCTTAGGTCCTAATTTTAATGACAACGCAACTAAGTTTTTTCCTTAAAAATAAAATAAAATAGCATGCATTATTTTATATAATATATATTTTTAGGTACGTTAAATAGTTTCTGTTGGCATATACATAGGTTTATGTTTTTAACTGTCTTTTAAAATTATTTTATACTCATACTAAATATTTTACTGCCAACTTTATTGAAACTAGTTTAAATAAACTTTCCAATCGAGTAAATCCTGTATATTTGTGATTAATTGCGACGATGGTATCGGTGTCGATCAAAAACTACGGTACAATAACCTCTTTTACCATATTAATAGTGTTTTTGACTGCCTCGTTAGCCTAGTCCAGAGTTCCCCAAACTTTTTTGTGTAGTAGACCCCTTGCCATGTGTTTTTGTGTTGGGTAGACCCCCTACCTACATGATATTGATTTCTAGGGCTTAATTCCAGTTCAGTGGTTTAGGCGTGACAAAGACTCACAGACAGAATTACCTTCGCATTTAAAATATTATAATTAGTATGCATCTATATTTTTCTACTACTATCAAATTTCGATTTAAATAAAATAAATTCTTAAAAACAAGTTAGACAATTTTAAAAATAAACGTACTAACATATTGTGTAAATAAAACAAGTCCACGTAAAAATCACTACATAGTATAAAACAAAGTCGCTTTTTCTGTCATGTGTCATGTTGTATGTCCCTATGAACGCTCAAATCTTTAAAACTACGCAACGGATTTTGATGCGGTTTTTTTTAATAGATAGAGTAACTCATGAGGAAGGTTTTTATGTATAATATCATCCATTAAATAGTGGACAAATACTGTTATTTTTGAGGTTTCTAATGTGATGTCGCAAATAATTACATTTTTTCCGCTTACATTGCAAACGCAGGCTGAATCCTACGAGATTTATCAAAATAATGTACTAAGTATTGTACACAATAATACTTAATAAAAAAAACGTGCTTTTCAGCGCGACAACGTATCAGTAATTAGGTAATTTACAGTATTTACAGTAAGTAGGTAATTTACGATAAATAATTGTATGATAGCAGTTTTTAAAATTTAAAAGTACAGAAGCTCCTGCACCTCATTACAGATTTTCTGTAGCGTATTTAGTATATCAGCATTGCACCCGTGCGAAGCCGGGGCGGGTCGCTAGTAATGAATAAATAATAAATATTCCTGGACATTTAACACAACGTCATCTAGTCCCAAGCTAAGCAAAGCTTGTACTATAGAAACAAGATAACTGACAGACATACTTAAACATATTTTTTTGTAAATACATACATACTATAGATACATAGAATAAATACATATCTATTGTTATTTACAAAACAGCTGTCTGCTCCGACACATCTAGCTTATGATCTGAATTGTAATGTGCTATTATACGACGAAAGAATATTTATTTATTATTTTGAATAGATTATATCGGTTTTTTGACCTCTTGTTTTGCTAGGTAGTGTTTGTCTGCAGCAGAATAAAATTATATGTATTTCAGTTTATAAAATAGTTTTTTCCCAAAGTCTATGGGACCACGTTGTTACTTTTTCACGCAAAAACCACTGAACCGATTATGGTGAAATTTGATATACTTAATAAGGGTTCAGAATAACATATAGGCTACTTATTCCGTAGTTGGCACGAAATCAGGAGTGTTGTGGGTGAAACCGCAGGGCGCAGCTAGTGTGATATATGTTAGTTTTTAGTTACATCAAATAGTGTAAATTTACAACAAATTCGTTTGAATTTTTTTCAAGTTCTTAATTACAGTTCAATATAAATAACGAAGTAGAGCATTCCTATAGCAAACTTCATAAATTACAAATATTATATATACTGTTATATCCATCAAAACTTCTTTGTTACATTTAATTAAACAAAAAACCGATAATAAGATGTCCACTAACAAAGGGTTATGACGTCACAACATTACACAAGAGATAGATAAATCTTATGAAAGCAAAGCCACGTACGGAAGCGTGTATTGAATATATTATACGTGTGTGATATCGTCCGATGCATGTAGTATTGAATTTAACTAAGTATTACACGCGGTTTCTACTACATACACAAATAAATGCAGTTTTTTTTTTATTTGTTGGAATAACAGTACAGAGGCATTAACAATATGCACATAAAATATAATCTTCTTTTCGTATCAAAAATAATGGTACATTTTCTTTGAATAAGTTTTCTTTTATATACAGTTCTAGCTGATCCGCGCGGCTTCGATCTCGTGGCAAAATATTATATATTTCACCTACGTTACTCGTGGATAATGTAGCTTTCGAATAGTGAAAGAATTTGTGAAATCGGTCCAGTAGTTATTGATCCTATAAAATACCTTTTACCTTTTTACATTTGCAGTTTTGCCATCAAAATTGTAGCAAACGGTATGATTTTCAAAACCTTCAAAAATGTAGAATATTTCAAAAATTGAGACCCTTTTATACGT
>LQNK01000076.1:73684-85956 GCA_001586405.1 Phoebis sennae
CAAATACCATGGTATACTCATAACGCCACACCTTAAATATTGTATATTACGTAATATACAATACTTATTTATTTATACCGTATAAATCCTATACGAGTTTCCAATTCATAACTCAGCTAAAAATAATAAATTAATATTCAGGGACATTTAACACAACGCCATCTAGTTCCATAAGCAAAGATTGTACTATAGAAACTACTTAAGCATGCTTTTATTTTAAAAATATACATACTACAGATAGATAAACACCCAGACAGTAAATAAAATACTTTTTAAAGGATTTTAAACGCGGTTTATTATACATTATTTTACATTATTATTAACCCGATGTTTCTTAAAAAGAATTTTATTTAATATGGAAACTATTTACGTTAAAGCAAACACAAGAATATACTACCCAGACAGTAAAAATTAAAATTTTCATCACATCATAATATTCTACTCGTGGGGATCGAACCCACACCCTCCGGCGCAATAGACCATTGCTGTAACCACTGCGCCATTCGGGTTAAAAATGCAGAATGGAAATAAACTGAATAATTATATATTGACGTCAAATCATGGACTTATAAAAAATATTTGTTCTTTGCGAAAACTAAGGTCAAGGTTCTTTTTGCCATAAATAATATTATAATTATACACGTTTTGTATCAACTTGTTTTACAAATATAATTCTTCAATCTGTGTTCACCAAATAAATATTGTTTATTCCTAGTTACGTAACGATGAAAAGTAGAAAATAACTTTTATTTTATTTTTGTTGAAATCTATACAAAGTCGGTGCCATCATCTATTTCGAATTTAAAAAGATTTTGCATAAAAAAATTAAAGTTATTTTCTAGTTTTTAGAGTGAGGAAGTCGGTTCTAATTATTTTATTTGCTAAAAGTTTTTATTTTTCTTTTTTAGTGACCTGTGAAGAGTAATCACATTATCTAGTCACAATTCGGTCTCAGAGTTAGAGTTTAATGGGTATATACATCATTAAACCGTAACCGCAGCTTATTCTGTTGATTTTCGACGAGTTCCCTGGAATATCTTCCACACGGATGATCAGGCTTGAACCAATTTTTTATGGAACTACATTGACACCCTACTCTTTCGAATACAAAAAGAATATTCAAATCGATCCACAAATGCCGGAGATATGCGGTAACGTACATAAAAAAATACGGTCGAAGTGATAACCTTCTCCTTTTTTTGGAAAGTCGATTAAAAATTATGATGATTTTTTTTCCATTATAGAAAAAATAACAAAGAGACTTTTGATTTAGAACAATGAATGAATGAATAAACACTTTATTTTATGCATCAGTACTTAATAATAGAAACAATAACTTAAAACTATACATAAAAAGGTCGGCCTTATCGCTAATGAGCGATCTCTTCCAGGCAAGCCGTGGTTAGAGAAAGACAGAAATCTCGATAGAAAAGGCAAAGTAGGTGCACAACACAGAGTGTTGTATAGATATAAATATTATTAGAAATATACTAAAAATGAATACAATATATAAAATAAATACTGTATATAAAATAACTAGCTGCGCCCCAGAGCTTCGCTCCCGTGGGAATATCGGAGTGATATATAGCCTATAGCCTTCCTCGATAAATGGGCTATCTAACACTAAAAAAATTTTTCGATTCGGACCAGTAGTTCCTGAGATTAGTGCGTTCAAACAAACAAACTCTTCAGCTTTATAATATTACTAGCGACCCGCCCCGGCTTCGCACGGGTGCAATGCTGATATACTAAATACGCTACAGAAAAATTATACATAAAAACCTTCCTCATGAGTTACTCTATCTATTAAAAAAAACCGCATCAAAGTCCGTTGCGTAGTTTTAAAGATTTGAGCGTTCATAGGGACATACAACATGACACATGACAGAAAAAGCGACTTTGTTTTATACTATGTAGTGATTAGTATAGATAATAA
Organism: Phoebis sennae; assembly: GCA_001586405.1. NCBI lineage: Eukaryota > Metazoa > Arthropoda > Insecta > Lepidoptera > Pieridae > Phoebis > Phoebis sennae. Next base: position 75,621 of record LQNK01000076.1, read on the forward strand.
ATAAATAAGTTATAGTAATAATTTAACCGAATATGGAGACCAATATCAACAGAAACTAGCCAGGTGCGCAGGAAATATTGAACAAGTATGCAAACATGTACACACTTTATTATTTATTTATTACTAAGTTATTATTTATTTATTACTAAGTTATTATATGCAAATCATGTATATAATAAGTATGAGGTGTAGCAGTTTTATAATCATATTAAATTAGGTTTAGTCAATTCAAAACTACACCCGTATTCTAAGAATTTCAAAAAAAATAAAAAAAAGTATTTTTTTTTCATTCTTTATACGGTTAATGTGGTGTAAATTAGATTTGTTCACTCAATTCTCTCAAGAAGTTACCTTAATTTTACATCCACTCAGGTTACGTCAAATATGACGTACTTATGACAAATTTCAAATGAAAATTCATGATTATGAATTGATAATATTTAAATAAATCGGTCGAAGTAACGGTTGGTGTTAAATTTTCTTCTCCGATATTTTCTTAACATAAGTTAGTAGAGTTTTTTCCGACTCAGAATGTAAATTTTCGTTGACAGAGGTTGAGTGAAGTCGAGGAATGCTCGAGATACGTATTACGGCCGTTTTCAATACTCTATCTATCCCTTGTTTTGCTTACTAAAGTCAGACAAATCTATCTATTTGCACTTACTTTTATTTCAATACGCTGTCGACGGATAGCCTTTGTTATGACTTTTGACAATCAAATGTCAATTAAGAAGAGATTAATAATAATAATAGCTCCCCAGACCGATTTTGGCCAGGGTGGCCAATCTCAACAGAGACTAGCCAGCTGCGCAAGAGATATAGTGCACAAGTGTACGCGCGAACACAGGTGCACTCTCTTTTCCTTTTACTCTCAGAACCCGATGGGGCAGACCGACACTCGCGGAGAGAGATCAGGCGCAGGACCGACGGCTTTACGTGCTCTCCGAGGCACGGGGGTGTTCCAACACCGCCAACTTCCAAACTCAGGGCTGTTACTATGATTTCTTTGTCAGAAAAATCCTAATAACATTTTTTTTTCTTGGCCCCACCCGGGAGTCGAACCCGGGACCCCTCGATCTGTAGTCAAAGATGCAACCACTAGACCAACGAGGCAGTTAAAGAAGAGATTACAATCTATCCATAATCATTGATACATTATTGAAAACGGCCGTTAGAATACGGGTGTGAGTTTTTTCTAGAAGCGACCATTTTCTCACGAAACAATGTACTGTCAATATGTACCTGGCATACATATGACAAATCGTTTTATATGTTTGTTCGTAATTCACGTGTACTCGCGAAACAATTGTGTCTGTGAAGAAAATTATTGTTACTATTTCCTTGTCATTCCTCTTCAAGATCCTTTATACTGAGTGTCTATATAGCGATATTGTTCGCATTAATAATCTTTGCTTAAATAAAATTATATAAAGATTGATTCGTCAAAATTATACAAAATTACAGTGTGTTTGATCCCCACGAGTAGAAAATTATGTTGTGATGAACATTGTAATTTTCTACTGTTTGGGTGTTAAATTATCTGTAGTATGTATTTACAAAAAGAAAGTATGTTTTAGTATGTCTATCAGTTATCTAGTTTCCATAATACTTTGCTTAGTTTGGGACTAGATGGCGTTGTGCTGTCCAGGAACATTTATTTATTTATTTCATAAAGTAAACTAGCTTATCTGTTGTCTGTACTATTGTAACTTACCCTCTCTTAAACATTGTGGTATGGACTATTATAAAACATGTTATAAGTGAATACAAGCCCCTTATAAGTTTTGTATTTACTGTTAAAAAAACTTTGGTTATTAAACATGTATATGCAAATGATGTGTATCATTGGAAATAAATCCTTACATTACATATATATATTATTCCGTTAGTCGACGTCAAAACGTGTTGGTTTTTTGCTAATTACTGTCAATGAATTAAATGATCAGGTATTCAAAAAGTCGAATATGTTTATAACAGTTTTTTATCCGCCTGATCCTGACAAGAGGGTAATGTTTTTAGAACGTATGTATGTTTGTGTGTTCTTTGGCATGTACAGCTGAAACGGCTGGACGTATTTTGATATGTAAGATGTTGTTGGATTCGATGTAAATTTAATAATATTGTGTGTAGCCCGACACCTGCTTGACCGGTTTATTGCAGACAAAATGTTGCAACTGTCTAATAGTATAATAATCAGAGAATTTGAAATCCACCAGTAGTTTCGGACATTTAAACAAACATACATTTATGTATTTATTATTAATCACTACTGTCTTGACCTTAAGTTACGTATTTAAATACTAAATAATAACCATAGACTAAAACCCTTCCTTGTAAACGAAAAACAAACATTTGTCTATGCTGCCGAAAAAACAAAAATTAACGTAAATATTGATTTTTGCGTATAAATAGTGAATTTAATTGAGTTATACTGTGTGTTTGTATGTCAAATGTTTACACGTTTGTAATTTTGTATGTGTTTTTTTAAAGCAAGTATGTCGTCTACATGATGATGATATATTCCGCAGTTTTTTAAAGATGAGAAGGAAATAAAGATAACGAAATCCTAATATTATAAATGCGAAAGTAACTATCTGTCTGTCTGTTTCTTTTTCACACTAAAACAATTGGATCGATTTGAATTAAATTTTTACAGAGATTGTTTCAAATTCAATTCGTTTATTTTTCCTAGTAGGCTTTTTTGAAAGCTCTTTTGAAACGTCATAGACATATTTTATTTTTTATTTACCACCGACTCGGAAGGCAGTATCTACTGAGAAGAACCAGCAATGCGATGATTTAAAAAAAAATGTCGAATGTTCAGAATTCTCGCAATTTGAAAATGGAACACGATAAAAACATGGCCGCCGCTTACACAACATTCTAAGGACGTATGCCGCGAAAATTCTAATCGCATAAAGGTGATGATCGACTTATCATAGTATCTTAAATAAATATGTATGAATGAATGTATAATAAACCGCGTTTAAAATCCTTTAAAAACTATTTTATTTAAAATGAAAGTACTCGCGTTAAAACAAACACAAGATTATACTATTATCTTAATATAATTATCATTTTATTTATCTTTAGCTAGCTGATCCGCGCGGCTTCGCTCCCGTAGCATAATGTTATATAGCCTATGTTACTCGTGGATAATGTAGCTTTAGAACGGTGGAAGAATTTTTAAAATCGGTTCAGTAGTTTTTGAGCTTATTCATTATAAACAAACAAAGTTTTGTAGATTGGCATTGACATGATTTCTATATGAATTTTCTGTGTTATTTTACTTAAAACAGACGCTATAATTATTTATTGCCAAAGATGTAATGCAACAGAATTACCCTTTGTCGCTTCTTACGATATCCACGAGTAGAAATGGGGTGGCGACACACGTATTCTAACCCGTCAACAATCCGTTACAAATTTATAACATATTCAATTAGGTTGACACAAAATGTATTAATTAATTATAAATTTTGAATTTATTTCAATAATTAAATTTGGTTTATACCGCTAAATAAATATTTATTGTACCTTCATTTGCAAACTAATATGTTTAATTCATTTTCCCATTGAATGCAAATAAAATCTTATCGACTTTGTAATAGTTACAAAAGTAAAACAAAATAGTTATCTTATTAAATAAATGCTTTAATTAACTTTGGACAATGAATTACAATGAAATTCAATGACAAAAGATGGTTTTTTTAATATATCATCATCATTTGTATAAAATATTTTTTACTAAAGACAAAAAATTCGTATAATTTATTTTTACCAAAGTCTTTAATTACTATAAACTTTATTAATGGTAAAAAACTATTTTAATACAATGTTTTTTTTATAAATCTATTCTGGGCAGATCATTATATTTTTAGTTTAAATTAATTATTATCATTAATTATTGTTCAACATTTTTTTTTGTAGTTACTGTGCAAATTCAGTGGGGGATTACGATAGGTCAAATAGGTGATTGTTTGTCCGAGTATATCTGGAGCATGGTTTATCCGATCTTGATAAAATTTTGTACGCAAATATAAAAAAAAAGGTCACACACTCAGTATATGCGTAAGTATGTATAATTTTGTCTTCTGTACCTTTTTATTTATTTCAAACTAGCTGATCCGCGCGGCTTCGCTTTGCAGCAGAATGTAATATATAAAGCCTATGTTACTCGTGGGTAATGTAGCTTTCGAATGGTTTTCCCTTTAACGGCCGTTTTAAATAATGTATCAAAGATTATGGATAGATTGTAATCTCAGATTGAATGACATTTGATTGTCAAAAGTCATACAAAGGCTATCCATCGACAGCATATTGAATTGAAAGTAAGTGGAAGTAGATAGAATTGTTTGACTTTGGTAAGCAAAACAAGGGATAGATAGATTATTGAGAACGGCCGTAAGTAATTAAGTAAGAAAACAAAGTTTTTCTTTATATAATATTAGTGTAGGCAAAATACTTGTTCATAAGCAGCAGGACCTCAGGTCATCCAAACATCTAAACAATCTTTAATATTTATGATATTAGTAAGAAGGGTAGAATTAATATCAGGTTAAGTGACTGTAGTCCACTTGATTATGAAAGGTTAAAGAAGTTCCAATGTAAAAATAGGCGGGCGAAGCCGCGAGTTACAGCTAGTAAGAAAAATAAACAATGACATTACACTAAAAAACGAACGTCATCGTCTAAATAAGTGTATAAATTAACATATCAAATGATTGTTTAAAATTCATGAGATGCAATGCAGTTAATGGAACCGACCAGAAAGTACTGGTCGGATTTTGTGTCACTTCTGACACTTCACACTGGTCATCTGTGGCGTGCGAACGTACCCGTTGAGCTGTGTGCCTACTTACTGATATTTGAGTCTTTTATTTAATATTCACATACAACCATAGGACATAAGACCAGTAATCAAGACGATGCTATGTAATAATAATAACAATTGTCTTTTCCGTTATCGTATTAAATTTAATTATAGTTTTTGACAAGATTGCACTTAAATTATTATTTAACCATGTTACAATGTCGTTAATTGCTTGAGTTATGTATTTTACATTACAGTTACGTCATCAGCATACAAAATAGTTTTATGTTTAGCCTTTTGTAAGTCATTAACATACAGTAGAAAAAGTATTTGACGACCCGATTGGCGCAGTGGTTCAGCAATGGTCTATTACCCCGGAGGGAGTTCGATCCCCACGAGCAGAAAAGTATGATGTGATGAACATTGTAATTTTTTACTGTCTGGGTGTTAATGTGTCTATAATATGTATGTATTTACAAAAAAGACATGACATTACAAACAACTAGACACTATACATATATAATACTAACTGATTAGTTTGCTTCGCTCCCGTAGCATAATTTTTTATATATAGCCTTTGAAAAATAGCCTATGTTACTCGTGGATAATGTAGCTTTCGATTGGTGAAAGAATTTTTAAGATCGATCCAGTAGTTTTTGACCCTATTCAGTACAACCAAAGAAACAAACTTTTTCTCTTTATAATATTAGTGTAGATAGCTGAGCTTCGCGCGCATATATACCGTTCCCGTAGGGTTTTCGGAATAAAAACTATCATATGTCCTCTCTCGGGTTTCAAAGAATTAAAAGAAAATCATCCAATGGTTTCGGTAAATATTCTATACAATCAAACAAATATTTCCTCTACATAATATTATATTATTATAGAAAACCATATCTCTGTCCCTATGCATGCTTTAATCTTTAAAACTACTCAACGGATTTCGATGTGGTTTTTTTAATAGATAGAGTGGTTCAAGAGAAAGGTTCTTATAACGTACATAATATTAAGTGTGAAACCGGGGCGGATCGCTAGCTAACAACAAATTCCGCGATAAGAACACGTTTCCGAACGTTTGTAAGATGAGAGACTACCTTTATAAAGTCACATGACTTGAAATTAAATCTATTTTACCGCGTAATTTTTTACCTCGAACATTACCTTTCATTAAATAATAAATTGTACCAATATGATTATTGTATTTTTAATTGATAAAGGCAATAAACGGATTTTTTATTATATTTTTTTATTTTATTTAAATTCATATCAATGATATTTATCTAAATTAATGTCTATAAAAAGTAAAGATATTAAAACTTAATGTAGGTAATTAGTTTTTGAATAAGAATTTATTCGGCACTTTTGGTAAACGTTATAAATAATTGCTAATGATTTAATAATTTAACATTACGTAATATTGATTAATAGAAGAATGAGGAAAAAAATAAAATTCACAATTATTTTATTGCTTTAAATAAAATTAGTATGGTGTTATAAAAATCGTAAAACAGTGATACTAATATATAAGAAATAAACATTGTTTCATTGAAATACAAAAAATGTTAAGTGGTAATAAAATCTATAAAGTTTGTTTGTTTGAATGCGCCTATCTCAGGAACTAATAAACCGATTTAAACAAATGTTTTCCTGTTAGATAGACATATCGAGGAAAGTGGACTATATAACATTATGCTACGGGAGTAGGTATAGCTACGCTCAATATAATATGATTCTTATTATAATATAATCTCATTATATAATATAATCGATTATACATAATTCTTTTATTAGAGGGATTATTCAGGATTGAAAATGTCCCCCCCATAATTCTACTCCTCTCCCAATTTCCCATCATTATTCCTCTCCTTATCCCCCGCCCTTCCTTCAAGCCGACAAGACGTCTGTGACACTTTGTTGCAGATGTTCATGGGCTGCGGTCAGTCACTTAACATCAGGTGAACCGCATGCCCCGCTTGCCTACTGACCATAAATATTTTTTTCTGACAATATCCTTTCCCTTAAACATACTTACTATACTATAAATGAATTTAATAAGATAGATATGTCACTTTTCGCGCCGTTGCACTATCTGAATCTATTTTTACTCTTTTGACATTTACAACTTGAAATTCAAAATGGCGGTTGTAACCTTTGCATATGATGCGGTTAGCAGCGGGTTTCCCTCGTGGTTTCTAATTGATTTAGTTATTATTGTGAAATCGTGAAATGGATAGGAAATGTAGTAGAGATTGTCGTTGACCTTCAAGGGTTACGTTTTAAGGAACTTTCCGTAACAAACCGAACAATTTTGAATCTATACCTAGTATAGTATTATATTATCTGTGAACTATACTAATATTATAAAGTGGTAGAGTTTGTTTGAACGCGTTAATATCAGAAACTACTGGTCCGATTCGAACAATTTTTTTAGTGTTAGATAGCCCATTTCTCGAGGAAGGCTATAGGCTATATATCATCCCGATATTCACACGGGAGCGAAGCCCTGGGGCGTATATAGTCTATGATATACGTAAAATATAGTTTGATCTCTTTGAACATGTTTAACAGATATTCCTATTAATTTTAGAATATAAAATTGTCGATGAAAATTATAGACTAATCGTACTAATATTATAAAGATGAAAGATTTGTTTGTTTGTTTTTATTGAAAATTCTCCGAAACTACTGAACTGATTTGGATGAGATTTTGTATCGAGATTCTTTGAAACACCAGAGACGATATAGGATAGTTTTTATCCCGAAAATCCTATGGGAAGTGTATATTAAACTGCGCCGTTTAAATTCATTAAAACATAATATATTTTATTCCTACTCACTCTTATTTGAATAGCTAAATTTTCAAATTTATAATGTTATGATATTGAAATAAACAATTAAATTTAAGATATAAAGTATGCTTTTGTCCTTCTATCTACCTACTAATCTCAATTAAATCCAGTAAAGTCTATTAATAGTTCCTCAAAACATTCAAAGCTTTAAAAAGGTATTATTTATTTATATTATGCAAAAGTAGTCTCATGGTCAAATGACCTCAATTCCACTATACTCTCGGAAGTACGACCTAACCGTACTATTGACTTTGACCCCTAGTGGTCCATGAAATTTGAATTTGACCCTACTTACCGTAAGTCTATAGTCTATACTAATATTATAGTTAATTCGGATGTTTGTATCTTTCATGTCAAAGCAACAAAACCGATTGTAGGTATTTTATTTTTTAGAATAGAATAGAATAGAAAATATTTTTATTCATGTAAACTTTTTACAAAGTACTTATGAATAGTCGTTTTTTAAGTTACCACCGGTTCGGAAAGTCGCTTCTATCGAGAAGATACCGGCAAGAAACTCGATATAACTCGATAAGTATAAACTGTACAATCATTGGCCGCCTAACAACTGTCCTGTTTTGAATTAGCTGATACATGCCATGAATGTTTATCCTCAATATATTCTTCAATAGTATAATACGCCTTTTTAATTAGGGTTGACTTTATAAAAGATTTACGTTTATCCAACGGTAGCTTCGTCACGTTATCTGGTAGTTTATTATAAAATCGTATACCCTGACCTAAAAAGGAATTCTTAATCTTATGTAGCCGAAAAGTTGGAATGATTAATTTATTTTTAAGTCGTGTATTATACGTATGTCTATCACCTTTAGTCGAGTACAAATTAACATTTTTATGCACATACATAATATTACAATAAATGTACAGTGACGCGACTGTTAGAAAACCTTTTTTTGAAATGTTCCCTCAAAGATTTCCTAGATCCTAGGTTATAAATAGCACGCACCGCCCTTTTTTTCTTGACTAATCAACGTTTGAGTACATTAATACTTATATAAAATCTAAAAATATGGTAAGCTTCTTGTTTAATGTATCAAACAATTATAGGTTGACTACGGCATGATATATTATAATGTATAGATATGCTATATCCATAGAAGACTACCGTGAAAAAAAGCGACCATCAATGACAATGTCGTTTTGACAATCACTTCATAGTTGAATTTAAAACTCTTCATTTTCGAGTTCTTACCTATGATATGATACTTTCCTTTTATATTTTCATTTGCAGAATGGTTCGTGCATTTTCTGAATACACACGAAGGTATTTTATAGCTTTTTGTTGTAACCAAGCCACCGTTGCTATGTAAAGTTCTGTCAACAACCGTTCATAACCAAGGGAGTGTGGGTACACATGTGTCAATTTGAAATATTAAAATGAGCGTGCTAGTAACATATCTATAGTTATATAACATCACTGTCTCGTTGGTTTAGTGGTTGCATCTTTGGCTACAGATCGAGGGGTCTCGGGTTCGAATCCCGGGTGGGGCCTAAAAAAAAAGTTGTTGGGATTTTTCTGACAAAGAAATATCAGTAACAGCCCTGATTCTGGAAGTTGGCGGTGCTGGAACACCCCCGTGCCTCGGAGAGCACGTGTGTTGTCGGTCCTGCGCCTGATCTCTCTCCGGTCGTGTCGGTCTGCCCTCTAAGGGTTATGAGAGTAAAGGAATAGAGAGTGCACCTGTGTTTGCGCACACACTTGCATAATATCTCCCGCGCAGTTGGCTGATCTCCGTAGAGATTGGCCGCCGTGGCCGAAATTCGGTTAAAAGGAACGTATAATATCATTGTACAGAGGTAAACTTTTTCAATTTGATTCGAACATAAAATTCAAATTCAAAGATAGAATTGACTTTTGGGACCGTCCATTAATCATTAGTGGTTCGAATGGGGGGTATAAAAAAGGGGGATTTTAGTAATATATCACGTGTATTTTTTTTTCATATAATTAACTGAAAAGCGTAATTACGAGTACAATACATTTTTTATTCACGTAAACGTTATAGCAAGAATCATCAGGAATAATGTAGGATTCCAATGGTAAAGGAATTTTTCAAATCGGTCCAGTAGTTTCGGAGCTATTCAATTCAAACAAACAAAAATTATTTCCCCTTTATAATGTTCGCATAGATTTTAATTATACGTCCTTCCTTATCTATTTTCAAGCAATCGTTTTTAAAAATAAACCTGTTTTTTTCGTAACAATTTACATAAAATAAATAATTTATAACGTATACATATTAACTTTGTCATTCGTTAATCTTGTAAATTGTACACTTTGACCGTGAAACTTTAAATTATACATTTATGATTTTTATGCATATTTTATCTATAATACTCCTTACTTTCTTACTTATACTATCAAAGTAAAAGTAACCCTGTCTCTTCTTAAAGCCTAAAACACTAAACCGATTTGGATGACATTTTGTACTGACATTAATTTAAACTCGAGTATATTTCGCGTGGGATTTCGAAGATAAAAACTATTCTATGTCCTTTTATCTACTATTAGTACAAAGTTCCCTCCAAATCGGTTCAATGGTTTAAGCATAAAGAAGAGACATACAGACAGATAGACAGTTATTATAGTATTTATCATATTGTAATTAATATGTAAAATAAGTACAAGTATAATAAATATTTATATACTTAT
>LQNK01000076.1:88651-117346 GCA_001586405.1 Phoebis sennae
AAACGAATGTGGAACTAGTGAAGTGTTTAATGTACAAATCAATTAAATCTTTCAAACTACGCAACGTATTTTGATGCGGTTTTTTAAAAGATAGACTGATTCAAAAGGAAGGAAGTGGTTAGTTTGGGACTAGATGGCGTTGTGTTAAATGCCCCAGAATAATTATTTATTTTTTATAATGTCTAGGTGTACAATATACATCTATTTTATGTATGTATTTACAAAAAAAATGTATGTATAAGTATGTCTATCAGTTATCTAGTTTCCATAGTATATAAGCTCCAGGAATATGTCTTTATTTAATTAAAACAAATTAATTTTAGGGGTGGCTCTCAATTATCGTAAACGAGAGATAAAGGGTCGCGAATTGACAGTATTATTAGATACTTAGATAGGTATTGCTAAAGTCAAAAAGTTTCTTCTAAAATAAATGTCCCAGAATATTTATTATTTTATATATTTCGTAGCACTAAGGTTTTTTTTTATTACCCTTAATATTATAGAGGATTTTGTCAAACATGACTATGTCATCCTCATAGGAGACACAAATGAAATTCTTATTCCTAATTTCTTCGCTTAAAATTAAGTTTAACAATTTTATATAGTAATCGTGCCTCTCCTGATGTTGGTGTCACTAGAAAATCCCTGTAGGCAATATCAAGAGAGGAAACGGGATATTTATTGCTAAAATTCTGTCTCTGACGCTCCGTTCTGACACACTTCACTAAAATGTGATAGATATCCTCTCTTATACCGCATTGATTCAGACTGCCTCGTTGGTCTAGTGGTTGCATTTTTGACTACAGATCGAGAGGTCTCGGGTTTGATTCCCGGGTGGGGCCAGAAAGAATGTCATTGAGATTTTCTAAAAAAAAAAAAGTTTCAATAGCAGCCCCAAGTCTGGAAATTGGTGGTGTTGGAGCACGTGCCTGCCTCGGAGAGCACGTAAAGCCGTCGGTCCTGCGCCTGATCTCTCTCCGCGAGTGTCGGCCTGCCGTCCCATCGGGTTATGAGAGTGAAGGAATAGAGAGTGCACCTGTGTTTGCGCACATACTTGTGCACTATAATAGCTCCTGCGTACCTGGCTGATCTCTGTTGAGATTGGCCACCATGACCGCTGTCGGTCGGGGAGGCATTATTATTATTATACCGCATTGATCACAGTATGGATTATCGATCTGCTTTAGAGCACTAAGGTTAGCCTTACCTGAGCAGTTTCTCCACCAGCAACTTCCCCAGGAAGCCAGTCCCGCCAGTCAGCAGCACTGTGGCACCAGCGAAGGCCTTCTGGATCTCCGACTCGCCGAAGTCCATTTCGTCCACCATGTCCTTGTACGTAATGTCGTTGCCTTGCTTCAGGGTTGTGACGGCCATGGCTGCAACAATTAAATAGGTTAGGTTTACAGAATTTTCTCATAAGAACATAGTTCACTTAAAATAAGATATAAACATTTAAAATTTCTTATCTATCACTTCTCTATGACTAACTTATATGTCTAGATTTAACATTTATCGCTTAAGTTTAGTTTTAAATATATTCTTAAAACTATTCGGTAATTTATTATATAACTGTGCCCCTTCAAACAGTATTGTCTTCTTTCCATAATAATTAGTTCGTGGCTTTATTAGCACCAATTTATTTTTACTACAGGAACGGAAAGGGAATTAACCTCCTTCTTTCAATACTTATATAATTTTTAACACGTGTATTCTAAAATTAACAAGTTACATTGTAAAATGTCTTTCTACGCATTTTTATATTATTCAGGAATACACAATTTATGTAAAACGGAATAATTAATCAAATACGTTTATAACTTTGCATTATTCAATTATTTAATAAAATGAGTTAAATAAACATAAAGATTGCAAAAAGTTATACACGATAATTCATATATGTATATTACTATTATAGAGAGAAAATGTGTTTGTTTGTATTGAATAGGCTCCGAAACTATAGGACCGATTTTGATGAAATTTTGTACAGAGATTTTTTATAACCTCAGGAATGATATAGGATAGTTTTTATCTCGAAAATCCTACGGGAACGGGCTATTTATGCGAGTGAAACCGGACAGCTCAGCTAGTTTTAAATAACCATAATCAAATACTTTATTTTTTATGTTTGTATGTTTTTGGGACCATTGGGCCGTAATTAGTCATCGACAAAATATAAAAATATATTTGTATTTTGTATATTCGTTTTATTAAATACACTGAAAACAGACACATTTATAAATACAATCGTATTTTGTGAAAGAAATCATTAATAACGACAACTGTTATAGGTCGAAATAAAAGAGTTAAAAAAAACTATATATGTGAATGTTTGGATGTTTAAGTGTCAATCACCCAAAACTACTGAACGGATTTTGATGAGATTTCGTTTACAAATAGGATATTTTTTTCTCATAAAACCCACGGGCAGCAACTAGTCTATAATTAATACAACCTTTTTGCAAGTATATCGCAATATCTAAGGTCAATCAGGTTAACCTTAAACAAATTCAAGATCTTTTATCCGGTTATTACAAATCACTTTATTTTTCCTCCCATTAATAAATAATTATTGTCAAATTGCGTAAAATAAAGAAATTACAAAGTAATGAGTTTTAAATTAGATTCGCTACTTGGGTGACCAAGATTGGTGTTAGTTTGACGACCCGATTGGCGCAGTGGATGTGGCAATGGTCTATTGCGCCGGAGGGTGTGGGTTCGATCCCCACGAGTAAATTATGATGTGATGAACATTGTAATTTTCTACTGTCTGGATGTTAATTTATCTATAGTATGTATGTATTTACAAAAAATATTTTCAGTATGTCTATCAGTTATTTAGTTTCCATAGTACAAGCTTTACTCAGTTTGGGACTAGGTAGCGTTGTGTAAATGTCCAGGAATATTCATAATTATATTTACGATTTTTACGTCTTTTTATCGTTATATTTTCGTTTGTTAGAAAAACTAAGAAAAGCTTGTACTATACAAGCTAGATTACTGATAGACAGACTTAAATACATTTTTTTTTGTAAATAAATACATGCTATACATAAATTCGTAAGAATTTTCAAATCGATCCGGAAGTTTCGCAGATTACCGCGTTCAAACAAATAATCTTCTTTACTTCATTATGTAAATACCAAATATATTAACGGTCATTTTCAATATTCTATCTATCCCTTGTTTTGCTTACTAACGGCCATTTTCAATAATGTATCAATGATTGTGGATGGATTGTTATGTCAGAATATATGACAAGAGATAGATAAAAGTCATAGCAAATGTATCCATCGTTAGGATATTGAAATCAAAGTAAGTGTAAATAGATAGATTTGTCTAACTTTAGTTAGCAAAACAAGGGATAGATAGAATATTGAAAACGGCCATTAGCAGACAACACTAACTAAGAGTCAGGCAAATCTATCTATTTGCACTTACTTTGATTTCAATACGCTGTCGACGGATTGACTTTATGACTTTTGACAATCAAATGTCATTATTCTGAGATAACAATCTATATAATATTTGATACATTATTAAAAACGTTAATAAAATTGGCATTAGATTCGTCTTAATTAATTTTGTCTCTAAAAGGACAAACTTACGAAATGTTATTTTGCATATATTTATGTAACGACCTTACATCCACTTTCGGAAGGCTGTAGCTATTATATATGTAATAGAACGTATTTAGTTATATAACCTTGTCCTTATATAGTATTTACTGCAAATTTGTCGGAATCCAAAGTTAAGGGAGAAGGTTTAGCTGTTTAATGCTGTTACGGAAATATGAGTTAATTTAACTTAATACAAACTTATCTTACTTAACCTTACATCCTAAGTTAATACTTCTATATGCGTTACTTATAACTTATTTACTTGTAATATTATAAAATGAAAGATTTGATTGTTTGTATTGAACAGGCTCCGAAACTACAGGACCGATTTGGATGAAATTTTGAACAGATATTCTTTAAAACCCCAGAAATGACATAGAATAGTTTTTATTCCGAAAATCCCTCGGGGACGGAATATATACGCGGGTGAAACCGCGGAGCTCTGCAAATATTATTATAAATGCAAAAGTAACTGTCTGTTTGTCTATCTCTTCTTCACGCCTAAACCTCTGAACAGATTTAGATGAACTTTGTACAGAGATTGTTTAAAAGCTGAGAAAGGACATTGGATAGTTTTTACCCCGGAAATTCCCGTAAATCTCTCGTTCCCGACGGGATAGAATAAAGAGAAAATATTTGTTTGTTTGTATTGAGGCTCCGAAACTACTGCACCGATTTGGATGAAATTTTGTACAGAGATTCTTTGAAACCCCAGTAATGACAAAGGATAGTTTTTAATTTGATTGTTAATTCCCTTATAACAACAGTCACACAATTAATTGAATACTTATGAAGACAACAGTTAACTTAATCACACTTATTATAAACTGTTCGAAACGTCGGGTTAAATAATAATCTATACTTAATATTACACAGCTGAAGAGTTTGTTTGTTTGAACGCGTTAATCTCAGGAACTACATGTCCGATTCCAAAAATTATTTTAGTGTTAGATAGCCCATTTATCGAGGAAGACTATAGGCTATATATAATCCCGATATTCCCACGGGAGCGAAGCCCTGGAACGCAGCTAGTAATATAAACCGCGTTTAAAATCCATTAAAAATATTTTTATTGAAAAATTTTATAGTTTCTTTCCGATTAAGTATAGTTAATTTGATTCTTTGATACATTTATTTTAACATAATTTAAGGCCGTGCGTATGTGTAATTAATGTTAGCATTAAATTTTATTCTTATTATTTCCTGAGACATAATAATTTGAGTAAATATATAAAATTAAATAATTACCGTAACGGGTAGATGATATTGTTTCGGATCTTTCGACTAATATGTAAAAATACAAAATTTAAAAAACTTAATTTTATATTCGGAAACAAAAAATTTAAGAATTTAATTTAATAGTTTTATGTAAGACATAATTGATTTACAAATTACATGATTTATTTATATTGTAAAGTTTGTTAGTTTATATGTATTTGTATATCTTCAGGATTACTGTTTCGATTTTGAAAAATTGAGACATATTTCTAGTACGTACTTAAACTACTTATTATAATGAATAATTGATAATATTAATATTTAGAGTAACTGAGTAAATACTAAATTGTAAACTGTTTCAATGTACAAGTTAAAATTACGGCTATTGGTCCCCTCACATCTATACTTAATATTATAAAGCTGAAGAGTTTGTTTGTTTGAACGCGCTAATCTTAGGAACTACTGGTCCGATTCGAAAAATGTTTTTAGTGTTAGATAGCCCATTTATCGAGGAAGGCTATAGGCTATATACCTCGATATTCCCATGGGAGCGAAGCCCTGGGGCGCAGCTAGTTTGTAATAAATGACTTAATTTAATACTTATTAGGCTCTGCGTTATATACTTAAAAATACATATAAATATATATTATGACTAGCTTTTGCCCGCGGCTTCGCACGCGTAGACTACAAAATTAACATAGTTGTTATAAAAATGATATTATGACTTTAATTATAAGTATTTTAATTACACGCTCGTCTGTATAATTTTAAAATTCAATCGGAACCAATATTTTATATCAATGTTTTCTAAAAACTTAATAGTAACTTAATTGTCTCTAGGTCAGACAATTTCTAGGAAAGTATGTTCAGATTACATAAGGAATACTCATACAATAAATCAAATAAAAACAAAATAAAAATCTGAGATATATCTACCTAAACAAAATATGTATGTAGGTGCAATCTTTGCCGATTCCATCCTCCCTATGTTCCCTAAAGAAATAATAGAACGAAAGTGAGACTTATGACAGAAAACAAAAAAAAATATTCGCGCACGCCCCCAGCCACAAGCCCCCGGCCCCCGGCCCCCGGCCCACGGACCCCCACCACATAATTAATACTTAATCTTTATAATTTATTGAGAAGTAATTGCTATAGCAATTGGTAAGGCGGCGTTTAACGTTTCATGTTTTTCCAACATATCTTCGCTTTTACTGAACTAATGTTGATGAAATAAAAATGGAATTGTAGATCTGCGGACATTTTATCTTATCATATAAAACATTTTCTTGTTTCAAATATCTTCTCGACTCTCACCCTCACTTCGAAAATCACTTCGATTCTCACATTTTTAGTATTCTGTAACGTCAATGTCAATGTCAAGTGAAGTGTAATGAGTTTCGATTTGTCGAGTGAAATTACGTCATAAATTAGTGATGACCTTTTTAGGTTACAGTTTTAGATGATCATTTACGATTATATTAAAAAAAATAATAAACCATTATTTGAATGTATTTCGTTCACGGTTACACATTATTGTTATTATTGAGACGTTTATTCACAAAAAATAATTTTTAAACTCGATTTATTTGACAAAAAAAAACATCTAATACACCTTAAATACTTTTTTTTTCAAATAAAAAATAAACTATGAAGTCTCTGACATTTTCAGACTTTCACAAGTCAAAATACCGATTTGTCGTTATTCTAAGCAAAATTGTTAGAAATATTATCAATAATTAGGCATTTTAAGCATTATTTAGACGCTGAAGAAGGCAATTTTGTGGTAGATGGAGGATTTATATCTCTACTCTGACAATATTTCTTAGTTTGGAATTGCTGAAAATGTATCGAATAGAAGCAAGGATGAAAACGTTTGTGGAAAACTATAGCAACTATTAGAAGGAGACCTACGTACGACCTACGATATGGCCAAACGCCTATTGCTTTTGTCAGATATACGAGTATTATATAGTGATCAAGTTGTTTATGTTAAAATATGTTTTTCTTATAAAAGTATGTACATCTTAAAAAACAAAGATAAATAAACTTGAATCACTTACTATGTGGGTTTGTTTTATTATTTCTTTATACAATAGTAACGAATTTTTGTTAAAACGACATTTAATGTTGATGTTTTATACATTTGTGTAGGTATCTTAAAACTTAAATACCTATACAATTATATTTTCTTAAAAATCGCCCTGCTGCTCTTAAGTACAGTCAAAAACAATATAAATTTGTAAGCATCTATCCCACGGGAACCACTTAATTTTCCGGGATAAATCATACATATTATGTTAGCCTATAATATAATCAGCAATTGTGTAAATTTTCATCTCAATCGCTGCAGTAGTTTTGGAGGAGTAGATGGTCAAAGAAACAGACAGACAGACAGACAGACATGAAAGAAAAAAAATATTGATTTGCCTTCTGTATCCCTTATAACATCGCCCTGTATTAAAATTTCCGCAAAATATTCCATGTACAAATTCGGACTTGTTATGATTTTATTATATGTATTGATTGATGATGATAAGAGATAGACTGTTAGCTAGATTACGTTATAGGATTCTTTTGATTACTCTACGCGCAATACCGCGTGCAAAAGCTAGTTACATAGACTTACTCTATGGTAAAACCATAGACAACTAACATTGCATAACACGGTTTTGTTTATATTATAAATTGCCCTTGTAACTAAACATAAAAAGACTAAGTTAATATACATTACGTCACGTTCCAACAATGCTAACAGAACACCCAATAGGCGCAGTGGTTGTGGCAAAAAGACATTTAGAAGTAAAAAATGTTTATTTTTTACTTCTAAATGTATATTTTTTATTTATTTTTTTACCAGCCAGGTATAAAGTTCCATGTGAGGATATAATAATAGCTCCCCTGACCGATTTCGGCCATGGTGGCTAATCTCAATTGAAACTAGCCAGCTGTGTAAGAGATATTATAGTGCGCAAGTGTACGCGCAGATGCACTCTGTATTCCTTACTCTTAAAATAATTATAATATAAAAATAAATAAAAAACAATGCCTTTATGACCGATAACGGCAATGGTGGCCAATCTCAATAGAGACTAGCCAGGTGCGCAGAAGATATTATAGTGCACAAGTATGTGCGCAAGCACTGGTGCACTCTCTATTCCTTTACTCTTATAACCCTCACTGAGGGAGATCAGACGCAGGACCGACGGCTTCACGTGCTCTCCGAGGCACGAGGGTGTTCCAACACCGCCAACTTTCAGACTCAGGGTTGCTACTAAGATTTTTTGTTAGAAAAACCTCAATAACATTTTTTTCGGCCCCACCCGGGAATCGAACCCGAGACCCCTCGCTCTGTAGTCAAATATGCAACCACTAGACCAACGAGGCAGTAATTATAATATAATAGGGGTTTAATAGGAGAGGCATCAGACAGGCAAGTTTTCAGCTTGCCTCAAAAACCTCACTAAACAATGTGACAAAGTATATAACAAATACATTGTTATCTATACATACATATAATAAAATCGTAGACTAGCCGTGTCTGTACATTTAATATTTTCAAGAAAAAAATTGAGTTTCGTGTTTCATTTATGATTCTAAACTCAAAACAATGATTTTTAGAATTTTTGTCTGTTTGTCTGTTTGTCGGTTTGTCTGTTTGTCTGTTTGTCTGTTTGTCGGGCGTTTGTACGCAGTGAACTTCGAAACGGCTTAACCGATTAAAATACGGTTTACGATTATGTATTACGGCTAGCCTCCCGGAGGTTTTAGTGTTTATTTCATTCAAATCGGTTAAGAAATAAAAAAGATATGAGGGTTCAAAGTGATCCATCAAAACACATCATCAATGCGCGTAGGTATATTAAATTTAATATTTTAAGTGTTATTTAAAGCACTTTTTATTGATAAATGTACCCTTCTCTTGATCTCGAAAGTAGATTACGATCATGGCGGCTAATCACAACAAAGACTAACCAACATGCAGAAGATATGATTTGCGTCCATAAGCAAATATGTGTTAAATCCATGGAAACATCAACTCTTTTATTCTGAGAGTACACGACAGATTTCCAAAATGTCAATATTTTGCAAAAAAAATAAAATAGAATTATATAAAACTGAACAGTGACACTTTTGTTATATTTAATGTAGGATATACTTCGAACTTAAGCCTTTTATGAGATATATTTTTACAAACGTACGTTTCTAAATCTTAAAAGTTGTCATACCACCTCTAGTTCGAAAATCCACAAAGTACAGAAATTTGTAGTCCACGCGGGCGAAGCCGCGGGCGGAAAGCTAGTATTATACTATGCGGTAAATAAATACAGAATTGCTATGTAAATCATTCAATGAATTATTTAATACATAAATGAATAGTTATTTTAACGTGTAATATTATTAATATTATCTAGAACGTGACAATGAGATCGGTTTATAGTTGTGTAATATATTGTCATTCATTTAAATTGTAAAAAATGTTTATTTCTGTTTCTTTATTTATTTATTTATTTACGAAATAATAGCGATCCTACTAATCTACTAATTTGACGACCCGAATGGCGCAGTGGTTACAGCAATGGTCTATTGCGCTGGAGGGTGTGGGTTCGATCCCACGAGTAGGAAATTATGATTTGTGATGAACATTGTAATTTTGTACTGTCTGTTAATTTATCTATAGTATGCATGTGTTTACAAAAAATATGTTTAAGTATGTCTGTCAGTTATCCAGTTTCCATAGTACAAGCTTTGCTTAGTTTGGGACTAGATGGTGTTGTGTTAAATGTACGGAACAAATATTTAATTAAAAATAGATAGACTTTCTTTTTATATATCTAAAGACCACAGTAATCTATACTAATATTATAACAGGAAAGATTTGTTTGTTTGTTTGTATTGATGAGGCTCCGAAAGTACGTTACCGATTTGGATGAAATTTTGTACAGAGATTCTTTGAAACCCCAGGAATGACATAGAATAGTTTTTGTCCTGAAATCCTACGGGAACGGGATATATACTAATTTATACTTTGCATTGTTTTTTCATGATGGAATTGTTTTAATTTGGATATAGACACATTTTTATACTTTAAAAAAATTTCCTACAAATAAAAAAAATTAATACATATCTTTTTGTGTTTTTTATATACATATATAAAAAGACTGGACCAGTAAAGGCCAAAACAAAAAGGATTGAAAGAAGAAAGGGGAGGCCTTTGCCCAGCAGTGAGAAATTACAGGCTCAAAATGAAATAAATAAATAAAAATATAAATATAGCTAAATAATTAAAAATGTACACGCGTAAACTACGTCATTAATTCTCAGAATAATCAATCTTTCCACGATTAACGTTCAATAAAGTATCGATTATAATATCTCACCGAAGTACCTAGTTTACGGTGTAATAAGCATGCAAAGACACGCGCTAAGCAAATGTTAACAATTTTTATAATTACTAACTAAGCTCGCTTCGGTGATGTTTTTCATATGTATGCTAGAGGGATTTTGTTATTTTTATTTTTTATTTATTTATTTATTTATTTATTAGCCATACCAACAGTGTACACATAAAAACTTAGAATTATTTTATCGAAACATGTATAATATCTAGTTAGTTATGTTGATAAACCAATTACTGGTATGTACAAAAAAGAAAAACTATTTACAGTACTGTTATCAATTCAAAGATTGATATGTTGCTGAAATTGTGTGACTCAAAGTAGGATAAATAGGAAGGTGAAACAAGGTTTGATTCAGGGATAATCAGAAAATGATCGTTTAACAAAACACGTAGATGAGGTGGAATTAAATCTTTGGGTAGTTTTATGCTGAATCTATAATCTTATATAATATATATCTGATATAATATATCTTGAATGAAGAAATATTTTTATTTTTTTACACCAAAGATAAAAAATGAAAATAGGAACAATATGACTTTATAGTATAATTGGAGGATCTCTTCCAGGCAATCATAATATAAGGCAGAGATTAACTCAATACAGGAGAGTCGTAGGTGGTGTAAGAGTATCAAAGCTTACTTAAAAAAATACTTAGGATCAAAACATTATGTAACATGTCTTTTTATGTGATTTCACATAGCGCGAGAGTCACTTATAGATTAGAATTGAAATGAAATTAAATTAAATGAAAAAATGCTTTATTGCACACACCAAAATAAGAAAAAGAACAGCAAGAAAAATAACTTATGTATTAAAATTGTGGTAGTCACAAAGGTTTTAGGTTCTTATACAAACAAAAGGCAAAATACAGAAGGGGAGGGATTAATATTTTGAATAGAAAATAAATAATTATGGCCTTTCAAAAAGGGGTACTATGTCTGTATATCATTTTCATACGACAAACTATATAAAAGTATTATTAAAATGAAGCCAACCTTTTAATTACAGGTTAATTGCTTGCCATTTAATACGGTTTTGAAATATTTTAATCAACGCATATTTTATTACGTTGCGTTACAATCACGAGCGAAAAACATAATGTTTGATATAAATTATAGGAACATATTATAAATAATATTATAAAAAATGTAAAAAAATATATGTTATAAATAATATATTATTATTCCATTTGTTTCTCTTTCACTCAAAAACTACTGAACCGATTGGGAAGAAACTAAAAAAAAAATTAAATTAACATGCTAATATCAATTCAGAGCATACTTTTTTAATTTAAAATAATAATTATCCTGCTATAATATCCGATGCTTGAATGTGTGTCAATCATGTCTAAACTCCTGGACAGATTTTGATTAAATATCGTATACAGATAGGCCAGTAACTGGATAAGGCGATAGTTGATAAAATATTTTATTTCTCTATATACGCTTTGAATTTAACGCGAGCTAATCCGAGGGCAGAGGCCAGTTATATTACTAATGTCAATGTTTGGATATTTGTCATGCAATCATGCCTAAACTACTCAACTGATTTGGTAAAAACTTTGTTTTATGACAGGTTATCAACTGAATTAGAAGACAAAATATTCTTCTTTATTATTGACTCCGAAATTAACATAAACAGTTAACCCAACAAGTATAAGTTGAGTACAAGCAATATTTTATACCAATAAGTAATGCAAGTAAATGGTAATCAAATATTAACCAACAAGTTGTTCCTAATTGAGCCGGTCTAAATTACGCAAGCAAGTATCGCAAGAAAGTAAATACCTATGTATTGCACTTACTTCACATATAATTACTTTATATTATAGCTTTTCCGGCAACTTTATGCGGGTAAAATGCTCGTATTCACAAACAATACTTGTGTTAGTAAAATATAATAGCAGCTTTTACGCCACCTACTGTCAAATTTCTATTTTTATATGTCTCTCTGTAATCAAATTTTTATATGTATCTGTAAATGGTTGCCCGGAAGAGATGGCTCAATAGCCATAAGGCTATATGTGCATGTGCTTTTAGCATCAAATCTTATTGTGTTTATTTGTATATCTTATTTTGGTGTGCGCAAACACAGGTGCACTCTATATTCCTTCACTCTTATAACCCTCAGGGGGCAGACCGACACTCGCGGAGAGAGATCAGGCGCAGGACCGACAAGACACGTGCTCTCCGAGGCACGGGGGTGTTCCAACACCGCCAACTTCCAGACTTGGGCTGCTACTAAGATCTTTTTTAGAAAAATCGCAATAATATTTTTTGAGCGGCAGCCCGGACTACTCCTCTCCCAAGTTCCTATCATTAATCCTCTCCTTATCCCCTCCCCTTCCTTCAAGCCGGAAGCATCTACGACACCTTGATGTAGATGTTCATGGGCTGCAGTCAGTCCCTTAACATCGGGTGAACCGCATGCCCCGCTTGCCGTTTCATAAAAGAATCATAGTCAATTAATCATTATGCAACTTTAAAACTTCCATTAACAAAAAGTACTAAGTAACACACAGATAAACATACAAAACACACAACTTACGTTTACATAAGCAAACGTTACGTAAATAATCGGACATCGCACTAAGACCTTGGCATTGAAACTACCTTTTGAACAAAACAAAATAAATATAATAAAAATTTGTATATTTTGATTAATTTATTCATTTGTGTGTAATGTAAGGGGCCGGTCATTATCACACGAGGTTTTTTTCTACAAAATTAAATTATTTTAATATTCGTAACAATCTATACTAATATTATAAAGCTGAAGAGTTTGTTTGATTGAACGCGCTAATCTCAGGAACGTAGGTCCGATCCGAAACATGTTTTAGTGTTAGATAGCCCATTTATTGAGAAAGGCTATAGGCTATATATCATCCCGATATTTCCACGGGAGCGAAGCCCTGGGGCGCAGCTAGTAATAAATATTCTAGACATTTAACACAACGCCATCTTGTCCCTAACTAAGCAAAGCTTGTACTATGAAAACTAGATAACTGATAGACATACGTAAACATAGTTTTTTTTGTAAATACATACATACTATAGATAGATAAACACCCAGACTCGTGGGGATCGAACTCACACCCTACGGCGCCATAGACCATAAAAGACAGGTTCAGATTAACCTATAACGTTTACGCAAACAAGAGAAGTATATTGTACACATATACTTCTCTTGTTTGCGAAACACCCTCTTTCGGTTAAATATATAAAAAAAATTCACGTGATAAATAACCCCCCCTTCCCTTTCATCTCTATCGCGTAGAAATTAGTTTATTTACCATCCTACCATAAATATAAAATACCAACAATATGGCTTTCTACATACAAAAACACAAATTCATCACTATCCCGACACATCAGCAATCACCTTTAGCTATTATTTAGAAACTATTGTAATTCTGTGTACAGGCAAGATGTACCAAGGCCGACAGTTACCTCAGCACTCGTAGAGGAAAACAGGTGTAATGCTTATTCAAAAGTCACAACTAAATTATTTTTAACCTATCCAAATATCGTTCTGTCGATCTGTTTGTGTTAGCATAGCTTCCAAATGGATTAAGCGATTGTAATGTAGTATTTTTTAGATGCGACGCACTTACGAGTGTAGTTAAATGTTTAAACGCCCTAGTGTTAATGGGAGGGTGAATTATAGTCTCAAATAGGATGTCCTATCCCCTTAGTAAGAAAATAGGAACGCGTCATTGGGGTGGGGGGAAGCAATGAAATCCTCGCGACGCTCCTCTGCACTTCCTGCGACATACAGTTTGAGAACCTCTGGATTAGGTGATAGAATAATTTTCTGATGGCAGTACTAGTAACATGTTAATATTGATCTGGATATTTTTTTACAATTTATAATCTATACACTATTAATATTTAGTATTTAAAGTTTATACAGTCTGAACACAACTAATGAATACGAATATTTTTTTAAATCCATTTCACATACAAATGTTTGAAACGCGACGTTTATTTATTTTTTTAATTTTATATACTAGTTGATCCGCACTTTGCTCCCGTAGCATAATGTTATATATATATATATAGCCTATAAAATATAACCTATGTTACTTGTGGATAATGTAACCTTCGAATAGTGAAAGAATTTAAAAAACCAGTCCAGTAATTTTTGTATTCATTACAACCAAACAAACAAAGTTTTCCTGTACAATATTAGTGTATATAAACTATTTCATCCAGTTATCAAATCTATAAATATATTTACAGTTGTATCACAATAGAACATTAAATTATAATGGATCGTAGAACTGACCTCCTTGTATCAAGTATTAATTTCAATATGTCGGTATTTTATTGGAATATCCGGTGAAATATGAATAATGTCGAATGTTGCGTAGTTTTGTTCGATTTTGATCTATACATCCGCATAAACTCTATCATAATCTATCTATACTAATATGAGGAAAGCTTTTTTTGTTTGTATTGAATAGGCTCCGAAACTACAGAATCGATGTGGGCACAATTAGTAGTACTATAAATGTGAAAGTTGGGAAGTTTAGATGTTTGTGTGTGAATCACGCCCTAACTCCTGAACGGATTTTGATGAAATTTTAAATGTATAATAATATAATAATAAAAGACCTTCCTTATGTAAGGACTAGCTGAGCTCCGCGGTTTCACCTGCGTATATATCCCGTTCCCGTAGGATTTTCGGGATAAAAACTACCCTTTGTTCCTGGGGTTTCATAGATTCTCTGTACAAAATTTCATCCAAATCGGTCCTGTACTTTCGGAGCCTATTCAATACAAACATACAAACTTTCCTCTTTATAATATTAGCATAGATAGATTAAGATAGTAGACAGCTAGTATATAACTGCTGGTGTTAGTTTACCCTAGGTTCAACTATGACTAAAAATTATTTAAATTTAAATCAAGTTAATCCGGTAATGTTTAGCAAAATCAAGTTCAATGGGACTCT
Organism: Phoebis sennae; assembly: GCA_001586405.1. NCBI lineage: Eukaryota > Metazoa > Arthropoda > Insecta > Lepidoptera > Pieridae > Phoebis > Phoebis sennae. The sequence continues at coordinate 103,845 of LQNK01000076.1, forward strand.
TGAATAAATTATCAAAAAAATGTGAATTTTTTTGTTAATATTTAAGTCGATTTCGTCATGTTTAACTTATTTAAACATGTTAAAAAATCTTCCTTTAATATTTGAATATTCATTGGTTTATTAAAATATTTGATTAAAACTATAAAATTTGTCTTTTACCGCTCGCTTACTAACAAGATAAAGTGACTTCAAAATTTAACACAAGGAACTCAGAATGCAGAACCTTGATTAACATTGGATTCCCTACCAAAACGAATTTGCATTATTTTAGTCAAAGTCAAAGACAAATTCAAAGTTAAAATCAAAGTTTTTCTTACTTTTGAAGCATTAAACTTTTCAATAAGTTTTTTAGATAAACAACAAAGGTATATTAATACCATTGCTATTTATATTTACTTCAAAAATTTACACATTTTAAAAGTTGTAACAATACTTTATTTCCAAGAACATGACAAGTAAGTTTTTATTCAACTTAAATGGGACACAAAAAATGTCATTACACTTTATTTAAATCGCTAACAGAATAATATTACATCAAATTACATCAAAAAATGTACATAAATTCGGATTCCCTTTGTCTTTTGTTTTATAGAGATCGCTAGATAGTCGAAATACTAGTGACTTTGTTGTCATTTGTAGAATAAACGCATGTTGTTTAAAGACATTTGTATTAGATTATCTATTTATTTCTCAAATATTACCATAATGGAACGCGAAAACATTTATTTCAAAGAATGAAAGAAATTAATAATAATTTAATTGATTTGTACAAAAAACACTTCACTAGTTCCACAGTTGTATATTACACTATATGAATTAATTAATTACAAATAGACCGGTTTCGAACACCATCCTCAGTAAATCAATCAAGAGGTAGTTCTATCAAGAGGTAACAATACAAAATATAAATAATCTAATAATTTAATATAAAATAATTTAATGAGAGTGGGAAAAGTGTAAATAAAAGCGTTTTAATTTCATCATGTATTTCCATCAAGAAGTGACAATACATCTTATCAAGTATGTTATTTAAACCGTTTTGGGTTAGAACACCTTCTTCCTGATCATCGATTTTATACAAAACTAGTTCTCAAAAAAGTTTTCCTCTTTATAATAATTTCATCATCGGCATAATGTATTAAGTGTTGAGATAATATAATAACACGATTTTAGGTCATTCAGATATACAACCTATAGGAGAGGACCCAAATGGGAACTCTGTGGCACGCCTGTAGGTACTTTAGTAAATATTGATCTAAATCCCTCTAGATCACTACTAATATTATATAGCTGAAAAGTTTGTTTGTTTGAACGCGCTAACCTCAGGAACTACTGGTCTGATTCGAAATTTTTTGAGTGTTAGATAGCTCATTTATCGAGGAAGGCTATAGGCTTTATATCATATATAAATAATAAAATTCAAAGGTGACTGACTGACATAGCGATCTATCAACCCAAACCGCTGGACAGATCGGGCTGATATTTGGCTGCAGGCAAATGTCATAACGTAGGCATCCGCTAAGATCTTAATAAAATCCCACGTGAACGGGGAAAACATATATCCGCGGGTATCGACCTACCTTTGTAATTTTATTTTATGTAGTGAAGTGAATGTAATCATGTACCGGTATTTCGGAATGACACACTTTTATGTTCAAGAATTCCATTTTATTTTCAGAAATTACGGAGTACTGTCTTTCTGATAAGGCCTCTAGATATTATTTATTTAAATTGATTTAATACTAGCATTGCGCGCTACTTCGCTTCCGTAGTATGTTATATCGCCACAATGTAGGATTCCAATTTAGTCCTGTATATTATGTCATTCCTGGGGTTTCAAAGGATCTCTGTACAAAATTTCATCCAAATCGGTCCAGTAATTTCGGAGACATACAAACAAACAAATATTTCCTCTTTATAATATTAGTAATATATATGTGTAGATTACTATAAAATAAATATATTGCATTGAATTATATATTTCCTGTACCAGCATTATGTTTGTAAATAGATAATTTATGTTTTGACCATTTATGTAAAACGTAAGGCTACATTTTTATTGGTATTAATGAATCATTTGCACAGGAAAATCCCCAACGGTGAAACGGAAAACGGGATTCACAAAATCCTGAATATAAACATTTATAAGTTATAACTTCAAGGATTTTAAGTACCAGCCTTTTTTTTACAATAATTTTATGATATAGCTATATAGATATAGCTACTGAACGCGGCGTCGCTCGTTTTAATTGTTTTTAGATAAAGGCATATGTCCAGCAGTGGGCTAATCTTAGTAGTCATCTGTTTAATCAATCAAAATTTTAAATGTTTTATCAATGTTTGGAAACTTGCTCCCATGTCACAGGGAATCCTAGTGTGTGTGAACCTGTATATACATATATTATGCATGTGTCAAAGTCAAAGTCAAAACGTTTATTTTCCAAATTGGCTTCTTTCGGGGCACTTTTAGAACGTCATATACATGTACATAATATTATATTTTTTTTGTGTTGTAATGAAATCAATTTGATTCTTATTCTTATTTATTACTAATAAAACTTTACGTTCAAACTGTATTATAGAACTTTCGGATAGCCTTATTTTCCATAAAAAAAAAATTAAAAATTGTTAATCCATATAAATAAATATTCCTGGACATTTAACACTACGCCATCTAGTCCCAAACTAAGCAAAGCTTGTACTATGTAAACTAGATAACTGATAGACGTAGTTAAACATATTTTTTTGTAAAAACATACATACTATAGATAAATTAGCACCCAGACAGTAGAAAATTGCAATGTTCATCACATAACAATACTCGATGATCGGGGATCGAACACACACTCCGGCGCAATAAACCATTGAACCACTGCGCCAATCGGGTCATAAAATATTACTTATAGAACTGTTTTTTATTTTAAAAAAAGCCCTGAATAAATAAAATGATTAAATAATTTGTAACCGAACCTTACACAGTAGACACGTGTTTGAAATCACGTGTTTTGCCCAATTATTGTAATTATATGGAAATTCGAATAAATCTAGTTTTTATCGATAAAAACGGTAGTTTTAACAATGTCAACATGGAAGACATTTTGAGGAAGGAAAAGATTTGTTAATAAAGATTGATTAAAGGGAAGGTTGTATAAATTAATTTCAATTGCTGTTCTTTAGACTCGCTAAAACTCGAGAACGCCTGAACCGATTTGATTAATTTTAGTTTTGAATTGCGGGAATCGAATAGAATAGTAAAAGCAAATAGAATAGCAAAAACTACAATATGTACAAAAAAATGAAGGTATGAAGTTCGCCAGGTCAGCTAGCAGAAAAAAAACTCAATAAAAAAAAAATTATAAAGGAAACTGTATATTCAATCTTTAAAAAATGGCGAAAATTAAAAAAAAATATTTGACAGATGGTGTATATTTTCGACTAGCTTATAGTTATTTTATATCTTCATTAATATCATGAAAAAAATATTTTTTGTTTGTTCGTCTGAATAGGCTCTGAAACTACTGAACAAATTAAAAAATTCTTACCTCAAATCCTACATTATCCCTGATGAACATAGGCTATATATAACATTATGCTTGAATTAGTATGAATTTCGAATTTTAGTAATTATATTATTTACTCTTTATTTAAATTGTATTTACTTATCAAAAAGTTTTAATTTATTTTAATTGCATCTTAATAGCGAAATTATAAAATTGTTTATGTTATTTAATTAAGCTCTAATTTTAATTTTACAATCTTACATGCAGTGCTTATTCCTAAATTAGTTATACATTAAGTTCTAAATTATTTGTATCATATTTTGTTTAGTTCAATGTATCAACTATGAGCTAATAAAATAAATAAATAAATCAATAATTATGCATCGGGAGCGAAGCGAATCAATAATCAATAATTATGCAGCTAGTAAATTATAAAACAAGAAGTATAGATTAATTAATCCATAATTACGCAATAAAACTTATTTGATATTCAAGGTAGACTGATAACTCATATATATATTATTTTATTTAATTACATGCATGCATAATTTTTTGCAAGAGTTGGATTATCAGCGTTAATCTATACATATAATAAAACAGTAACCGGATTAATTGCTATGCAATATGTATGTTGTAGATCACAAAAACGTGGTTGGAATTTTTTCTGTTTGTATGTGTGTCGATCACACCACAATCACCAAAACCACTGGACAGACTTTGATCAAAATGTATAGGCTGATAGACCAATATTAGGTTCAAGTTATACGATACATTTTATTTGAAAATAAATTTTACGATTTTCATATAATATATAAACGGGATAAAAAATAAATTCGGCAATAAATAATTAAATAAGATATCATTGGATAGATCTTTAAAAAAGAAATATATAGTTGAAGATATATACGCTTCTTTAGTCGTCAAAAATATAATATTAGTCTCTCTCTTCGAAAATCCACAAAGTACAAAATAGTTTTCTACTCAAACGCAGTCGCGAGCAGAAAGCTAGATTAAATCTAAAATTGAAAAGCATAACCTAAAAACATGAATTTAATTGATTCTCAAAAAATATTCGTGCGTCATATTTTGCAAAACTGACGTATTTCATAAAAACCTCGACTAAATAAACCATCTCAATAATGATTTTGTCGATTAAAAAAACACGTTATGCAAATTAACTAAACCCGCCGATATATGGATTTTTATAAAAAAATACTAAGTCCGTGTTAGATATTAACCTACGTACAAAAAAAAGGTATAAAAAATGATGTTATATAACTATAGATATGTTACAAGCACGCTAATTTTGAGGTTTTAAATTGACACATGTGTATCCACACTCCCTTGGTTACGAACGATTGTTGACAGAACTTTACATAGCAACGGTGGATTGGTTACTAAATTAAGCTACAAAATGCTTTCGTATGTATTTAGAAAATGCACGAAACTATCATACCACAGGTAAGCACTTGAAAATAAAAGAGTTTGAAATTCAACTATGAGGTGATTGTCAAAAGACGACATTGTCATTGATGGTCGCATTTTATTACGGTAGACTTGTATGTGTATAACATATCTATACATTATAATATATTGGGTACAAAAAATATTTTATGCTATGATCAGATCGCATATGTCGTTTTGGAACAGATTGCGTCTTTCTAATAGCTGGCCATCCGTAAATACTCCGTTTGAAGATAAGCACGTTCAAACATACAGAAAACCTTTTCCGCTTTATAATATTAAATACAAGTCCGTCCCAGCATCGTACATGCTATAATTTACAAGTTATATCCATAAACCTGCCTACCACTAACACTATCTATTTATAAATCGCATCGAAATCCGTTTAGTAGTTTTAAAGATCAAAGCACATATATGGATAATAGACAGCGGGAACCGAAATTATAAAGACAAAAATTTAAAACATGACGATATTCCTTTGTCACTTATATTTTGTAATTATATAATACATATTTTTATGTTTTATCTATTTAATTAAAACAACGCCATTTGCATCACATTAAAAAGTAATAAATGACATAATGATCGTAATTTATTCCATTTAGAATATTAATTTAAAAATCTATAACTTTGACGTAGAAATATAAACTATACATTCGACATTCTGATATAAAATAAAAAAAATTAACTAAAATCAGTAAAGTTTTTTTTTAAAAAAAAAAACATTAATAAAAATTTTATTGAAATATCTAATTAATTTTTTTTGCTACTTGCAAAAATATTTTTAATTTTCACTGTCAATTTTTTACGTATAAAAAATGGCAACGAAAAATCACGCGATAAAAAATTAATAATATTATCTTTGTCACTTTGCTAAAATTAAAAAAATATTAACGCCCCACAACGTCTACTGTTTGCTTGTTTTTAGTTAAAATCATACCAATAAAACACAAAAAAATTCAAAAAAGGAACACCTCTTGAAAACATGCATTAAAGACAAATTAAAAAAAAGAACACTTCAAAAAACCACAGATAAAAAACGCGCCAAAAACCAGAGACAACTCACCGTTCTCAATCACTTTTTATACACAACCAAGCGACTTATGTATTCGCTAGCTAAGCACGTACTGTCGACGATAGTTAACTTAACTGGGCTTGAGGATCTTGTTGACATAAGTATTACGTTTGAACCATGTAAGCAAATATACGCACAAAATAATTTCCTTTAATTAAAAATCAATCTATGGCCAATGTCAGGTAGGGGAAAACATTTAGATTATAAGTCAGGGTTACATTTAGATTACTCAACCAATGCCTCTAGACACCACACTACAGATACGGCCTACTTATATAGATGCTATATTTTTATACATATTCATTATTTATAATAATTATATTGATTCAGAGAAAAAATTACTTTTAAAATTTTGCGTCCCTTTTCACGTTTTCATATTCCATTCTTAAAAACTAACTATAGTAAAAATACTTTCGTGACACGAGCTTGTGATTGCTATAATAAAAAAATAAATGCAATAAACATATTTTCAAACAAAATAACAGCTTAAAAAAAGTGTATTATGTACTATTACAATTGAATTGATACTTTTCTTCTTTAGCACTATTAAATAATATTATATAATATTAAAACATACTACAATGTTTACATAAATGAAACTGTAGGTCTATGTGTAAATCCATTTATTATACTATATAATTTGTTTTCAGCGACTGTTTGTTTCTTTTCTTAAATAAATAAATATTTTTCTCCCAAATAGATTGATATTCATAGCTATTTATTTTCGTGCGTTCCATAAGCAATAAATATTTTTTATTATGATAGAAAAAGGCCAACAATGACGTACGAAACCAAATGCGAATCTTAAACGTTGTCTGCGTGCCTTTTTGATTCTTTATAGTAATTACTAATTATCATAGCATGGCTCTCCTTTTTCCTATCAATCCTACTACTATTATAAAGGCGAAAGTTTGTAAGTATGGATGTATAGATGTATGGATGTTTGTTACTTTTTCACGCAAAAACTACTGAACCGATTGTGATGAAACTTGGTATACATATAGATAAGGGTTCAGAATAACATATAGGCTACTTTTAATCCCGGAGTTGCCATTTAATCAGAAGTTACGCGGGTGAAACCGCGGGGTACAGCTAGTATATAATATAAATAATTTACGAACATTTGACACAGTGTAATCCCAAACTAACAATCGTATTACAAACGATACTATGACTTTTCACGCACGCACATAAACCTATTCAGAGACGATACTTGAGCGATGGTTCGTCAATGTTTTATTTAATTTAATTTAATTATTTTAATTTTTTGTTTTGGATTTAAAGGCTTGTCGTTTGGAACGCATTGACACCTTACCTACTTTGTATAATATTACTACTTTACTTACGGCCACTTTCAATAATGTATCAATGATTATGGATAGATTGTTATGTCGGATTATATGACAATAGATAGACAAAAGTCATAGCAAATGTATCCGTCGTTAGGATGTTGAAATCAAAGTAAGTGCAAATAGATAGATTTGTCTGACTTTAGTAAGCAAAACAAGGGATAGGTAGAATATTGAAAACGGCCGTTACATAAGTATTGTTTGTTTATACGGGCGTAAGCAACGCTTGTAATATTAGCCCAATTTGAGCTTAGCGTGCGATTCTCAGAGGACGGACTTTTATATTTTAGATATCAAAGAGAAGCTAGTGTTACGTTGAATCTTATTTTGTGGGGTTGCAACCCTTGTCCGACAACGTCCATTTGATAAAAGAGTTACAATTTTTTTTACAGGTCCATACATTTAAGTGAGTTTTTGAGTATCAGCATATTCTAACCTATTTACGGCCGTTATCAATATTCTATCTATCCCTTGTTTTGCTTACTTAAGTCAGATAAATCTATCTATTTGCACTTACTTTGATTTCAACATCCTAACGACGGATACATTTGCTATGACTTTTGTCTATCTAATGTCATATAATCTGAGATAACAATGTATCCATAATCAATGGTACATTATTGAAAATGACCGTTAGAAGCAATAGATTACTATTGCTACCAAATATAAATGTAAATTAAAAATCTTTGATATTTTAAAAGAACTGAATATCCAAATTAAATAATATATAACTGTCCACTCTACGACACGAGTAGTAATAGATTAATATTCCCTTATCCCTTCTCCGTCAATTCTTCTTAAATATCAAAGATTTAATTTATTATTCAGCTTCCACTTCGATTACTTCATATCCCCTATTTTTTCAAGATTGAATGAATAAACAACTGGTATATATATATTTGTATACTGACCTAGTGAGAAGACTGAAAAGGACCAAACCTTTTGAGTTAGTGCAGTGTAAAATAAAAACAGTGACAGTGAACTATTTCCTCGAAGCATATGAACGAAGTGACTTCCCCTTAACCGACACTAAGCAAGTGACAGTGGACACTATCTTAGAATAATTCTATTGTAGCAATTTAGGTTAGAAAAAATTACTTATTAGTCTTGTAGGCTAAATTGTAATTAGATTAGGGTACTATGTTATTTTTAGGACCCTAATTAAATAAAAAAAATATATTTATATTTGTATACAAATAAACAAAAATTTAACAATAACTTAGTGGGAAATAAAATATTTTTTTATTTTTATTTATGCCATATTGATTTACCATGGGTTTATCAAAGATCTTAAATATTTAAGCTACGAAAACGATTTTTGGGTTGACGTTATATAATAGCTGATAGCGTTATTGACATTTCATATTAAATAATAAAAATACATTGTTTTTTATTTTATTTTAATTTGGACTTTTAAAATAATCGATTAAATATGTTTTTATGCTAAGAACTGTAGAATATGACCTTTTTTATTATTGAAAATTAGATACAAGTGAACTAACTTATTTTTTTAATCTATATTTTTAAAGAGGTTTTTATCCTCTTGGATACGTCAACCCAACTAACTAATTAGTGTGGGATTTTTATAGATAGGCATTTTACAATGATATTAAGTTCCCTAAAAACATATTTAAGATAACATGTAATTTTTAAATTGTTGTAGTTTAATGTTTAAAAAATAGAAAAATTGCATGCTTTACCTCCGTGCATAATACAAAGTTAAATTCAGTAAAATAATGTAATTCTTAAACATAAAACTGTGTCATTTTATAAATATTCAATATACATACATACTTATATGTATAATTAAATTCAATAAAACATTTCAAGGACAAGGTTTTCTAAATCTGCTTTAATTGCAAAATTATGTTTTACAAGCGCGATACTAATCGAGTTAGAAATTCAAATTATGAAATATAAAGCTAGATATTAAACCTACGCGTCTACAAATATTGTATTATTATCGTAATATTCTTTGTATATAACGTGTTACATAGCTAGCGTTTTATTTGTTTACAGGACAATCAGAACACACGTAAAAATAATGAAAAGGATCGGCGAGGCTTTGTGAATTTAATATACACAGTTATATTTTTAACCGACTTACAAAAAAAGGAGGCGGTTATCAATTCGACCGTATTTTTTTTTATGTATGTTACCGAATATCTCCGGCGTTTATGGACCGATTTGGAAATTTTTTTTGCATTCGAAAGAGTAGAGTTCATGTGTGGCCGCATAGAAATTTAGTTCAAGTCTGATCCATGTGGAAGATATTCCAGGGAACTCCTCGAAAATCAACGGAATAAGCTCTGCGGTTAAGGTTTAATGATGTATATATCAACTGAATTGTGACTAGATGATGTGATTACCCTTCACAGGACGCTGAAAAGGATAAAATAAAAATTTTTGCCAAAAATAGAACCGACTTCCTCGCTCTAAAAAGTAGAAAATAACTTTTATTTAATTTTTGTTGAAATCTATACAAACTTGGTGCCTTATCTATATTCAATTTAACAAGATCTTGTCTCCTTCCCCGTTGTATGTCACTGATGCTAAGCGTCCACTAATCGGTTTGTATAATAAATGCGATTCATATTAAGCGGATTACACGCACTTGTGTGACAATCTATACAAAGAACTAGCTTTTTGCCCGCGGCTTCGCACGCGTAGACTTCTATCCTTACATTTTGTCATGTATCCTTATACGGCTGTTTCCAATATTCTATCTATCCCTTGTTTTGCTTACTAAAGTCAGACAAATCTATCTATTTGCACTTACTTTGATTTCAATATCCTAACGACAGATACATTTGCTATGACTTTTGTCTATCTATTGTCATATAATCTGACATAACAATCTATCCATAATCATTGACACATTATTGAAAACGGCCGTTAATGGAAACGCATTTTATAATTTTTTTTATGGAATTGAAACTCTTTTTGACACATTTATTAATTAACTTTATTTAATTTACAATCGGTTCCGAACAATGATCGTCAGGTAGTTGTTTAATATAATTAAATTGTAAAAAGGTGAAAGCATAGGCTTCGAATAGTTCTCAAATATAATTACAAATTGTTTTTAATTTAGCGTGATGAAGCTATTTTTGGCAAAAAGTTATAATTTAAATTAACCTTCATTCTATTTGACAGGTTTTAAATTATAATAAATATTAATTTCTTAATTATATGCAAAAATAGAATCAAAACTATGTGTCACTTTTTGCCGTGAAATATGATTAAATTAGTTATTTTATTTTATATACATTTCGCTCCTTTTTGCGTTGTTTTATCTATTTATTTGACTACCTGATAGGCGCAGTGGATGTGGCAATAGTCTATTGCGCCGGAGGATGTGGGTTCAATCGCCACGAGTAGAAATGTATGATTGTAATTTTCTACTGTCTGGGTATTCATTTATCTATGGTATGTATGTATCTACAAAAGAAAAGTATGTTTTAGTATGTCTATCAGTTATCTAGTTTCCATAGTACAAGCTTTGCTTAGTTTCGGCCTAGATAACGTTGCGGTAAATGTTCAGGAATATTTATTTATTTATTTAAAGATATTATTATTATTATTATAAAAAAATAATAAAACCATAATTAAAAGAGTGCGAAGTGCAGAGAGAAGTAGGGTCAACAAACCTTAATATTAACAGCAACGACATACAAATTAAAAAACATTACCTTATATAGATGATATTTTTAGATTTCTTCCGAAAATACACGTTCCAAATAAACAAAAAAATAAAAAGAATTTTTAACAGCTGTTTCTAATCAAAAAATGTAAAACCTTTTTGATAGTCGATTCAAAACTGTTGATGGATAAAAATATTTATTACAATGAGACATCAGGTTTTCATGTAATCAAATATTAAACAAAAAATGATTTTTAAGTATTTGTAAATAACAATGACGTAAATAATAAATTTTACGTCGAAATTCGCATTTTTCATAGCTTGTCTTAAATTTGCTTCTAACACGTTTTGTTTTTTAACTGACTTTCAAAAAAAAGGAGGTAGTTATCAATTCGACCGTATTTTTTATTTATTTTATGCTAAAGCAGGCAAGTGGAGCATGCGGTTCACCTGATGTTAAGTGACTGACCGCAGTCCATGAACATATGTATGTAATATATTTACGTACAATCTACTCCTCTCCCAACTTGCTATCATTAGTCCTCTCCTTATCCCCTCCCCTTCCTTCAAGCTGGCAAGGCATCTGCGACACTTTGCTGTTGTAGATGTTCATGGGCTGCGGTCAGTCACTTAACATCAGGTGAACCGCATGCTCCGCTTGCCCACTGTTACATAAAAAAATTGTAGGTATTCTTACAACAAAGTGCAATAGTTTTTATTATATTTAGTTAATTGTGCTTTTTAACTTTACGACGCACTTAAGACATATAATTTACAAAGTTCCCTATTTGCGGTTGTAAAGCACTTAAAAAATATTAATTTGCTGTAATTTTACAAGTTCTTAGAAATTAAAAACGGTTGACTGCTTTTCTGTTATAAAAACTACGTCCTGTTTAACCGAAAATTCATCGACATTGCCCCAAAATAGGTAAAATTAATCTCTTGTATGTACATATATATATCACTTGTTAACCCGACGGGACGCAAACAGTTTTAAATTTGAGTTTGTGTTTTTTATAAGTTCGAGTGTCTGTCTGCCTGTGTCATCATAGCTCCTAAATGGCGCATTTTCTTTGGTCAATCGGGCTCGCATGTAAGGCGCCATATATGCATTGAAATAATAGTTTTACTTAGTTTTTTGCTAAACACTCGATGAAATAAGTGCTTTTCAACAGTAAAAGCATTGTGAGATTTTGGTTGAATTGCGGACAAGCCTTATTAAAGATTTCTATAGTTTTCTATTGATGCTTCTATAAATTACATAACTTTGCAGTGCACGCGAACGAAGCCGAGGGCGGAAAGCTAGTTTATAATAAAGTTATAATATCAATGGTACCTATATTGTATAAAAAGTCATATTAAATCGACTATAACTAAAATTTTATACTTACCCAATCTAAGTAGGTAAATAAATGTCTGTACTCTAAGTCAAAATTTTTGTACTTGCCGTAAATTTTTGAAGAATTTTGCTCGTGTGGTGATGAATACATGTGTCCCATTTCTAACCACATTACCACCCCCCAGCAGGAGACCAGCGTGAAGCAGTATTGCACTGTGTTTCGTACGGTGAACGGGGGCTCGGAGGACTGTATTGCCATCCCATTCCTCTCCCAACTTCCCATCATTAATCCTCTTATCCCCTCCCCTTCCTTCAAGCCGGCAAGGTATCTTTGACACTTTAATGTTGTAGACTTTTAGACGTTCATAAGCTCACCTCAGATTAAACCTAGCCCGGATTAAAACTTAATGAATAAACCACAGATTCTTGTGTTTCGATATTCGATATTCTTCTTCAACAAAACTATGATTAATATTATAAATAATCTTAAGTTTTTGCTCCACGTAATAAATAGATAAATATCAATAATATTGACCATTGAAATTATTAATATTCATTAATTTTATTTTACGTCAAAGCATGTTTGCAAAGTAGAATGAATCGAGCAAAAAATTAATTTATTATGATTTCGCATTTCGTTTATAAACTAGCTGTTTACAGTGGCTTCGCTCGCGTAGCATAATGTTATATAGCCTATATCACAAGACGAAAGTTATAACTAAATAAATACACACAAAAACACAAATGTTTCTTCTTTATAATATGAGTCTAGATTAGCCACGACTCGTGGGAATTCCGAAATTAGGAATTCTATACAGCTGTAAAAATCACATTCGAATTGGATCAATAGTTTTCAGGTGAAACACATAGACAGGCAAAAAAATCTAACCACATTTTTGGGTTCTATATCGATTTAGTAACATCCCTCACTAATTATTTTTAATGTAAGTAGGTACGTACAGAATTTTAATTTCTACAGTTTTATTATATATATCTACTAGGTATCATAATGTTATATACAGGGTGTCCCGTAATGAGTGAAGCATCTCTTGGGGAATGATAGCTGAGCTAATAATCTATCAAAAAAACCCAATATAGGTCATACGAAAATATCACTGTTTTTGAGATATTG
>LQNK01000742.1:0-37832 GCA_001586405.1 Phoebis sennae
GTCGAATAAAAGGTGTGTAATATATTACGTAGGTTTATGAGTATGATGAAGCATTCTTTAAGTCTTATGTAAGTAATAAGTGTCCTGATTTTTTGAATTCAATCTCGTCATAAAAACTGTATAAAAATCACAGACACAATAATGGAAATAAATAATGTATCGATATCTTATACAGCGGTTTATCGCATAATTTAATGATAACTACACAACATTACCTACAGTAATTAACTCTTTTATTGTCAGGATTTTTTATAACTCTAAATGTAATACTTAATTCGTTTGATATTATTATTTAGCAGGAGTATCATCGCGAAACAAGATGTTTCGAAAAGGATTCCAATACATATCGGGGTTATGTTAGGACATAGGAACCAGTATAAAGCCAGTATTGCATAAACGCGATGGTTTCATAATATAATACTGCTGTTTTACGCTACTTATGCGGGAAACGTTAGTAGTATAGATTACTATAAACGCCACTCTCTCTTTTAGTTATGCAATTTGTAAAAGTAGATAAAACGATTAATCATGAGGAAATAGGAAAGGATATAGCTTAAGTTCGGAGTATATACAAAGTCGATAGTAAAAAATATATATAAATAAATTAATATTCCTGAGCATTTAACACAACGCCACCTAGTTCCAAATTAAGCAAAGCTTGTACTATGGAATCTAGATAACTGATAGACACATACTTTTTTTGTAAATACATTTAACTATATATAAATAAATAAATAAATAAATAAATATTCCTGGACATTTAACACAACGCCATCTAGTCCCAAACTAAGCAAAGCTTGTACTATGGAAACTAGATAACTGATAGACATACTTAAACATACTTTTTTTTTTTGTAAATACATACATACTATAGATAAATAAACACCCAGACAGTAGAAAATTACAATGTTCATCACATCATAATTTTCTGCTCGTGGGGATCGAACCCACACCCTCCGGAGCAATAGCCCATTGCTGAACCACTGCGCCAATCGGGTCGTCAATGAACACCCATACAGTAGAAAATAACAATGTTCGTCATATTATAATTTTCTACTCGTGGGGATCCAACCCACACCCTCCGGCGCTATTGTTGTATCCACTGCGCCAATATATATTGGGTTTTATACTTTTTTAAATACTCGTATGTAACTTTAAAATAAAAAATATTGTCAAGCATTATCATGCAAAAAATAAAATACGTTGTTCGGTATACAATTTAATAAGGTTTATTAATTGACTTCTAATTGCAAAGTATTTCTGAACTTAATCAATAATTACGATATTTGAACGTACACGATTTTAAGGCAAATAAAGTGTAATACACTTTTTAAATATTTTCATTTAAACTTAACACAATTTCTAAACGTACCTTTACCTACTAAGTAAGGTATGAGTAACCTGCGTTGTCCTAGAAACGTTTAATTTAAGATTATAATAATTAAAAAAAAACATAATATATCAAGGTAAATAATAAAAAATTGTACAATATGTAACTATCCCATAAAACATAAACAACATTGTATTTTTAATTCTCGATATAAGGCACCGGGGAATTATGATTTGTATCACGAAGGGCTGTTTACTATAAATATAGATAGGACTTCGAATTAATATATTAGGTGTTATATAATTATAGTAGTTATACTAAACGCCAACATAACTTTTTAATTATATTAATGTGTAATCAAAAGCCTAACGGTTTTATTGACACCAAAATGATACGATAAAATAAAAACTCGTATTGTTTTCCACGAGTGGAAATGAACAAAGGGCCACTATGGTAGATATTTTATCGGAGAAAATTCAGCTGAATACCTGTAATTTCAAGAGTAACTTATGTACCTTTCAACATTCCATACATCACATTTTGCAATTACGAAGTGAAAACTAGATGAAACAATCGATTGGAGATACTTATTGTCAGCAGTAAAATATACTATAAAACTAAGACTTCATTGAACTCTACAGTTTTAATTGTGAAGTAAAAATAAATTAGGAAGTGATTAATTCATTGAATTTGTCTTTGATCCATATTAGTAAAAGTAAAGGCTAATATACAAAAATGCCTCCTTCTTGTGTTTGTTAATGTAATAATTTGAATTTACAGTTGGTGGGTACCGCAGGCTTCGTCGCAATGGTGGTCCCGCGAGCGCGCGTCGTAACCGAAGCGCTTGCACAAGAGGCTGTGATGATAGCTGTGTACAATATATACTTTATGATCATCGCTGAGTGCGGTGGCATTAATCAACTAGTCAGGTAGCTATTATTACTTATTATACATACCTAAGCTGTATGTAGAAGGGGCAAAAGTAATTGACTAAAGTAAATGTGCGCGATCGTAGTCGCAGGTGAGAGTTGGTGTACGTATAATAATCTAAGAAACAGCACCGTTGATTAGTTATAGAATTGATGTTACTATTATATAGTTATTCTTATTGCCTTTCTTCCGCGTCACTAATAAAATATTTTCAAGAAAGAACATTGAGATTTTATAGGTAGTAGCCTAGTAGGCCTAAAATGTGTAATATTTTACATTGATACTTAGTACTTATCGGTTTGTTAACTTTTACTAAAAGAATAGGGCGCTAGCGTTGAATGAAAGTAAAACGCAATGTTACGTGTAAATGTGATTATTACTTTTTTATTGCACGTTGTCACACGTACTTAAAGTAATATTTTTATAAAAATTATCATGAATGTCTTTATAAAATCTTTGGCAGATGTTTCTAAAACGAAAAGGATACGATAGAATTACTGTTAAACTATTAATTAGGTGCTTCTTCCCAGGTTCTGTATTTTCTAATACCTAATTACTAATATAACTTCAGTCCCTTTATATGCACCTATCTATGAGTGGTAGTCCCACGGAATAGAAAAAACAAGTGGAAGTGCCCTAGTGCTTCTTTAGTATGGGAACCAATGTCGCCAAACTCACACATTGACAAATTAAATCGTACAATGCATACAAAAGAAGCAATGTCAAAAATTGACAAAAAAACATTTCGGTTGAAAATAGTATTTATTGTTATTTAAAATGAAGTCTTTTTGTATGTCAGTAAGGTAGTAATTAGTTTATCTGTTCAATCAATTTTCCACCTAGAAAAAAGGTAAAACTATTCATCACTAGAGGGCGATATTATAAATTCATTAAATTTTGTTCTCTAACACCTTTTAAATAAATGTTATATTTACGGTACAACCGTTTGACACTCAGTTGTCATTTTGCTACTCACCCAGTGATTGATCGTATCGATAACTACATGTCGATATTAGTTAAATTTACACTATGACCGAAAAATAATTAAACATAAATTTAAGAACTCCAAGAGTAGGAAGTCGTCCTAACTGATTCCTTAATTAATTTGTATTATAAATTAATATATATTTTAATACTACTTATTTTCAATTTGTTTTTGTGGTTTGCAGTGTAACATTTTATACGATAGTTTAAAATGCTTCGTTTGCGAGTCCAATACTTTTTAGCTGATTGTATTAAATTCAAGTATTGTTTTTACATTATTAATTTCACTTATTTATCGATATTAACAAATTTTTCACATCCCTCATCGAAGCTTCTAGAACCTATATCATTTGATTTAGGTACGTATTAAAGTCAATTATGTACTTTAAGTCAACAGCATTAGGTATTTTTTAATTTGAAAAAATATACGAATTTGTGATTTTCACAATAATTTACATTTTATTGTATTAAAACAAACTTTTATATTTGCCGGTGATAAGATACATCGCCATGAGACTTATTTATTATGCTGGATCGTTTTTACAATTTATAATTGCGCAATAAGGCCTGATTTCAATATTTTATATCTGAAGTCGAGACGTTATGTCACATCAAGTAGCGAATAGTGACTGGACCGATTTTGTACTAAGTCTGCACATCGACGCAAAGTTGAAAGTCGCTGGCTAGAGCAGCAGGGCACTTCCACTTGTTTTTACTATTCCGTGGGTAGTCCCTACCTCATTTACGAAAGAGCGGAAAGGTTAATGTAAAAAAACGTAAGAGAAGCAAATTTGATTGGCTGATAAGATTAAAGTAAATGAATTTTTATATTAATTCGAATGTTTTCTTACATTAATTAAAATTTTCCATTTATTCTGTTAAAAATTAAAAACGTTAATTTTCAGACGATCTGGGGGTTCTAATTTGGAGACTCGAGTACTCCCGTGTTGCTGTTGGCCTTGCTGTGTTCTACCAAGACCACAGATTCAAAAGTGAGTTCAAAGATTTTGTTCAAAACAGATTTTTTCTCAGAATCACCACTCAGAATCACTCAGAATCACTCAGAATCACCTCAAAAGGCTGAGAGTAATGTACCTACCCAGATGAGATGTTCATACATACAGTTTTGTCGAATGATAATTGGTAAGAAAATACAGCATACTCGTAGAGCATTTTAAGCATCTATTCTATAAGAAATACCAGAATTCAATTCATTACTTAATCAATAGATATGTAAAATACATTTCTTTCACTGTCTATACATCTATACCTATAAATAAATAGTGAAAGGAATGTTCTTAACATAATGTATTGAGTTCTGCTATTTTTATAGAATAGATGCTTTAAATGCTCTATGCTGTATTTTATCTATAGGTACATATAATAAAACAGTAACCTAGTCATTTATGAACATTGAATGTGTGTATGCAATATGTTTGTTTTAACTTTTATGGACCCCAAAACAACGGTATTTTTTTTTCTGTCGGTATATCTGTTTGTATGTGCGTCAATGACGTGTAAATCACGAAACAGGTTTTAATATTTTTTTTATGTATTGATAGACAATACAAGGTGCGACTTATAAGCTACATTATGTCTGAAAAAAATAATTTTTAAATTGGCTCTCCATACTGTAACCGGAGATTAAAAAAATAATTCGCTAATAAATCATTAAATGAAGTGACATTGAATAGGTCTTTATAAATCAAAAAGAAGTTTCAAAATAGGTTTTTAGGAAAAATGAATATTTTACAAGATATATGCTTCTAAAATGCCATAACGTGAGACTGAATAAATTCCTAAAAATCCTCTATTTTTATTTTAATTAAATTACTGTTATATTAAAATAATATGTACAAATAATGTTATAAACAAAATAAGCTTCATTAAGCTTCAACTGTTAACACTCCGGAAACGGTATTTAATATAGCATAGTAAAAGTAACAATTAACCGAGGCTATTATGTTTTTAAACCAATTATTTTTCCCTTTTTCGGGACATGTCAAATATAGGTGTGGCCAAGGTATACTAATTTAAGGAGTGTAGTCACTTTTGTGTGTATTATCCAAATTACACACACTTTAATCTAATTTGTGATGAGGGCAATTATAACGCACGGCATATTTTCAAGGCAACAAGGCAAGGCCATTAGGCCGCATCACACATACTGAATATTCATAATCTGGATTCACATTATTAATTGAGAAAGGCAAGAATACCAGCATGCTCCACACGTGTTCAGATTTTTTAAATTATGAGTTTCTCAGATCGATATGTAAGAATGAAACAGACGAGCGTTCTTTATTCCGGATCTGAATATTCAACATTATGATTTCACATACATTTTTTATAGAACGACATACACATACTGGATTCAGATTATGAATCATTACCCGATTGTAACAGGAGGGTAATATGTTTCGAGTATTCGTAAGAATAGTGGTAGTGACTAGGCTAGGCTATAAATTTTTCAAAATAGCGCTGGGAAATCATTAAAAGTAGAGGGAAGGATCAAATCCGAGAGTTTGTGACATAGTCTGTTGACTCGCCATAATGTGATACTGACTCACCTTTATTCACATTTAAGGGATGAATCCATTATTTGCGTTTGTATTTGTATTTTTTTTATTATGTAGAGCCAAAAGTATTGCGATTAATATTAATTTTTCTTCCATAAATACGTGCCGGCAATGACATGACTAATGAACAATCTGAATTTTTTAAGATATGTGTGCCGAAATATAAGATTATGAATTCAGAAAGATATTTAGTATGTGCAAGGTTAGCCTTAGTCATTAGGAGACAAGTAGATGATCAGTCTTCTACGCCCTGCTTCGAATCGACATTTTTTTCACTTTACCGTGGATCAAAATCAGGTCCACTGAGTTGTAACACCTTATGCGTTAATTAAAAAAGTAAAAATACTTTGTAAGGAATACTTTTTTAAATAAAGACATAATAGTGTTCCTGTTTTGTTTAATTCCTCATTTAGGCGCGATCGGAAATGAGGAATAAAATGAGGAAAAAGGTATAAAAAAAATACAAATTGAAGTATTTTTTAATCCTAACAATTTTTTTTGAGTAGCAATAGACTTCAGCTATGGTTTGCATTTTTTAAAATAAAATATGTAATCTTACTTACATTATTGTAAGTTTATGTGGATGTATGTTTCTTACTCTTTCACGTAAAAGTGACTAGACAAATATGGATAAAATTTTAAATAAATATAGCATCAGAATAATTTAAAGACACGACACGATAACTAACTCGCTACTATTTCTTAAGTTTTAAAAATGTGATAGTTAATTTATTCGTTTAATTTTCAGAAAAACATTAACATGGCTCCGATTCCTTATATTACAAATGCCGATAATCCAAGGCATAATATATTTCATCGTCGTGGTACTTTCCACTGAAGACATGGTGCGTATTATATTTGATGGTACATGTATATCATCCTTCAACAAACTAATTAATGTGACTACATGTTATTGTTAATTTTATTTCACCTGTACCTTAATACTTACAAAATCTTCAATTAAATCACATTTTTGTGCATCATTTAAATGTACTGATTAAATTTTAAGACGACTGACCTTGATATTATTAACGGATAATCTAAACATATTTAAACTCGTAGTTCAATTTATGAAAATACGTGACATTTCTTTTTCCAGATGTTGTATATGAACAATTTTATATACGTGCAGCCGTTTGTCGCGGCGTCCATATTATCTGGTATATGGGGTATAATGATGTGTATCAGAGCCGCAGAAGCCACTGGTGCTAAGCCTAGAATGCGCTTCCTCGTAGTTCAGTTGGCTCTAGTTATTGTTAAACTGCAGTGCGGCATTGCGAAAGTGATTCCAGACATGTTTAGCATACCGTGCATCATGTCGTTGCATCCGTCTGTGATTGTTAATCGTAAGTAGACTGTAGCCTGCATATTTATTAAGATCAATTTCGAAAGAGTT
The DNA here is from genome assembly GCA_001586405.1 of Phoebis sennae. NCBI lineage: Eukaryota > Metazoa > Arthropoda > Insecta > Lepidoptera > Pieridae > Phoebis > Phoebis sennae. The sequence continues at coordinate 7,220 of LQNK01000742.1, forward strand.
TACTTGTATAAGTATTTAACTCATAGACTTTGTTAACAGTATAATTGGTACAGGAATGTTATCATTCTTTTAACCGAAGATATAAAACCAATTATCGATAGTGCGTTTTTTATGAATATGACGTCTGATACACTCACTGAAATTTTCATTTACAAATTGTAAATTTATAATGGTGACATACGATCGAATTTTAATGATAATACTTTTTGTTTCAGTGATACAAAATATGTTGATGATATTTGAAATGTTCCTACTTTCTCTATGGGCCTGGCGGCTTTACTCGATTCCTCCAGGAAAAGTCGCCGATAAGGTGAAGCAAGTTGTCGTCGCTGTACTCGATGATAGCATCAACTCTATCGATATGAAGTGCAAAGACACAGACGAAAAACACACGACTGACATCAAACATGTCATGTAAATAATTAAGTTTAGTTTAAATGTTATGATCTGATTATGTTAAGGACGCACTTTCGAAGATATGTACCTGTATCTGTTAATTTTGTTTTATAATAAAACACTTAGTGAAATTATATGCTTAGTTTATTTTCACACGAAAGAAATACATAAAAAATAAATATTTAATTAATCCTTTTTGGTCTCGTTTTCTTTTTCATCATCATTGTTTTGAGATATATCACCTTGTTCTTCTGAAGGGGTCCCAGATCGGGAATGGTCCGATCCGTAAATATTATGTAGCTCTTCTAATTTATAGTTAATTTTGACCCCTTTCGTAGCAGTTTTATTAACTTTACTAACAAGAGACTTTGTTTGTTCTTCTAGTCGCTTTAACCGCAGATCCCGAGCTGCAAATCTAGCTTCGTGATCATTTGAAGTAGATGGTTCCGATTGGTTTGCGTTTACATTCTGAGATTCACTTTTTTCGTTTTCATCTTCCAAGCTGGTACAATGATTACTTGATTCAGCAACCGTGGTGTCAACTAGATTGCTAATTGTATTTCCATCAGAATTTTGTTCCGTTAGCGGATGTTCATTTGAACTAGAACGTTCAGGTTCATTGCAACCTTCTCCACTATCGTTAAATTTTGTATGAAGTACTTCCAATCGTTCTTTTAATTGTTTTCCTGTATTTATTGCTTTTGATATACTTGTTACAATTTCAGAACATTCATTTTCCAATTTCTCCAGTCTTTTATCTTTACGTTTCAGATGTTCATCCTGCTTTCTTATATTGTTTAATATATTTTTAAACTTATCTTCTGAGTGTACTGTTTCTTCAGTGATATGTTCTGACTGGAATGCATTTGTTTTCTGATCATTTATTTGAGAACTATGTCCGTGTTCTTCATAAATATGTTCTACATCCTTCGAAGGACATGAATCAGATTCAATAAGAGTGGCTCGTTCATTTTGTTCATTGTTTGCGCCACCTTGATTACTTGATGTTGGTTTATTAAGCAGATGATCGAGTTTATCATTTATTTCGTTGCTGAAATTGGTTAATTTATGTGCTTTGTCTATAAGTTCAGAGCTATTTTTTTCTAAATTATTCAATTTTCTGTCTTTTTCAGCCAACCTTTCGTTTTGTTTTTTAATATCATTTAAAATTGCAACAGGATCTATTAAAGATTGAGATGGTTGACTTAAATCAGTACTATTATTACTATCAATTAATAGGTTAGATTCTGGATTTGCTATATTTTCACTTGTTTTCAAATAGTTTGAATTTGATTCTGTTATAGAATGTTCTTCATGACAGGAATCATTGCCGATATCGGCAGCTTCATCTTCGGTTTCATCGCAAATTTTGTCGCTTTTTAACAGATTTTCACTGCTATATGAATCGTCGAGTGTTTCTTGATTTTCATCTTGAGTGTCAAGAGATAGGTCTGCGACATCAATCATATCACTTACAGGATCATCTCTTTCGGCAGCTAAATTACAATCTGCACTCGAATCCACTACGGTTTCAAACGATTTCTTGAATTTCTTCTTAGTTTTTATCTTAGACTCCGGAATAAATTCACTTTCATCATTCGATTCCGAGGATTCATCTGTTGGTTTCTCATCACTATAACCACTTTCAGCCGAATTATTTAACGCATTTGAGTCATTTAATTTTCTGTTGGAGAATTCTGCCCTTAATTTTTTCCAATCTTTTTCAGACTGAGTATTTTTTTCTCTTGCTTGCTCCCACTTCTCTCGACAATATTCGAGTTCTTCTTTTAATTCGTTTAAGAGTTTTCTTTTTTGCTGAAGTTCATATTTCAAAATTTTTTCATGTGTATGCAATTGATGATGATGTCTACGCAACCTTCCCACTACATGCCATGTCTTACTCAATTCAGTAGTCACTAGACAAAGTCGCCTTTCTTGTTCTTGAAGTCGGGTTTCCAAATGTGTATTAAGTTGCTTCATACGATTCACTTCTTTGATTAAGCTCAATTTCTCTATTATCAAATCCTGAAACAATTATTGTTAAATTAAATAATATGTTCGAGTTGATTAAAAACACAATGCAAAATTAAAACTTGGTAAAAGTTAAAAACATTACAAAGGTTTCAAGTGTGTTGGCCCCAGTCCAGCTATTCTAACGGTTGCACCTATTTTTATGAAAGTGCGTCTTGGTCATAAACGTATTTTTGTTTTCGTGTAATCATGTTTTGCTTTAACGGTGTGACTAATTTTAATGAAATCATAAAAACACTTCATCAAACAATAGAACATAAACGTACTTTCGTTTCATTACAGATTTTTTCTTAACAGACGTTTTTCATAAAATTGGGAATAATTGAAAAAATCGTCCTGTTTCTAAAAATAAATTATTATTACCTTCAACCTGATATAAGTCTGACTAACACTCGGTACCAGCACCGGTCCAGACTTGGTTTCAACTGACTTGTAACACGTTGTTACTTTATCTGTTTCATTTGCGTTTGAGTCAGATTGATGGCTTAGAAGTTCTATCAGTACTCTCCAAACTTTAGGAAGGTTTTGGACAATTTCCTCTGCTTTACAATTTCCTTGAGGTTCGTCACCTGAAACTGAACAATATTATGTACATTTATATTACTTTTTCATATGATCACCAAAGTCAATCGATAATGATATCAGTATTATTTTATTACAATAAATAGATTACAATCTAAATGCTCACTTGGCTCACTCGATGTTGGCAAATTATTTTCCCCTGTCTGTTTATTATTTTCATCAACTTGATTAACTAGTTCCAAAAGAAGTTTTGGCAGTGCTGAAGAAGCTTCAGAGCCGTTTTCTTTTTCAGCCATGTGCGTCAGAATACCATGGTTTTCTTCGAGTAGTTGAACAAGCTTGTCTAAGTCTTGTTTATTTTTGTAACCAAGAAGGACTTGTGAGAAGAGCTGAAAATAATATCGTAAAAGCATTAAAAAGGCTGTATAATTACTTCAAAAAACTTTAACAAAGTTTAATACAAACCTTGTTAACTACTGCCATTTCAGCCTTGATACCATCCATTTCCTGCTTACATGAATAGATTTCGTTATTTTTGTCAACAATTGCCTCTTCTAGTTCCAATAATTTCGACTTCATTTCTTCAAGTTCAGAAGTCATGTCATTGCACCTAGAATTTTTTGTCAACAATATTAAGAAGAGAAGAAGAAAAGAAAAATTTCTTTTCAAACTGTACTCAGTGTCGTCATAAATGACTACTATTGACGTAATGTAACAGAGAAGTCACATTACAAATTAAGATGTGAAATTATATCTTATAAAAATTATAATTTTTATTAGTGAAATAAATGTGGATCTGATATTGTTACACTAAGGTTAGTATTCATTTAAACCTACTTTGTGTTTTCTGCTTGATATAAAGCCTTCTGTTCATCTAACTCCCTCACCAGGGCCTGCCTGGTGACTTCTGCCAACCGAGCGCGCTCCTCATATAGTCCCCGAAGAGTTCTTATATTCTGTAGCTGACGTTCATATTCTTGACGCAGATCGGTGGAAAGCATGTTCGCTTCCCTATCAGCTAGAGACTGTTCTATTTCCGTCAATTTGTTTTTTAACTTAAAGAAAAATATGTGTTATTGGTTTATTAATGTTTACAGTAAACGACTAGAGAACCTTAACTAACTTGTGTAAAATGCCGGGTTTTGTGTATTCTGCATATTCCATCTTTTTTATTTACGTAAATTTGAAAGATATTTACTGACGAGAAATAATTAAATACTTAAGTAATAATATAATGAAATAATGCCTTTGGTAGTTAGAAGTTTGTTTTTCAAAATACTATTAAAGGAATGCCGTATAAAAACTTTTATTACATAAATAAGAGGACTAAAAGTCGCACTCGCGTGGGTAAGAAAAGCATTACATATCATGAAACAAAGTCATTTCCCGCGTCTGACTGTACTATATATTTAAAGCTACACAACTTTGATGCGGTTTTGTATAGATAGTGTTTCAAGAGGGAGGTTTATAGGTATATAGCATACATAATATATCACATGCGCAGTCGCTAGTAAATTATATTGCTTTCTTTAATGAGGATATTTAGTTAAAATTACATTGCGCAATATTATTTAGTTGTGCCCATTTTTTGATACCACACGCAACAATATTTTATATGGATCTAGTTTAACAACTTCGCAGTATAATGATTTGGCAAGGGATCAACTGCAATTGCCAAAGCTTCGATAAGAGCGGAAAACAAGTTGATAATATTCCCGCGTCCCGACGCAAGTCTCTGACCGATGAAACGCGTAAAGGGTCGTTGCCATCACGTGCAATGGTAAAAGATATTTTGTTATATTGTTTAGATGCCTATTGATTAATAGAAGAAATACTTCTTTGTTAGCCGGGAAATTGAAGGAAAAAGTAATACTAAATAAATAGAGAATAGTCGATGCCTTAAGGATAGGAAAAATATTTAAATATGTTATGATAATTTATATCAATTTACGCCTATATTTAAGTACTATATATACATGATCCTACATAAAAAAAAATTGTAATATGTTAAGACTACCGAAAAGTTTTGGCCATTATCGCCTAAAATGGAGGAAGGGAAGTCCTTTGCCCTATAGTTGGACATTACAGGTTAAAATCAGAAGACAATATTACGTGATAAGAGAAAATTAAGTATTTTACAATAATTGCTTCTCTGAAAGGCAGCATCAATTAATATTCTCATGCTAAGCATAAATAGCGTTCTTACGCAGTCTAGATTAATTACTTACTTCCATTAATTGATCTTCACGGAGAGAAATCATTGTTTTACTAACAGTTATTACTTCTTTTAATGCATGTATTTGCTTGATGGATTCTGCATTTTGAGCGCTTAAATCCGCCATATCTGAATATGCTGCTTGTAAGGCAGCATTTGAATTTGCCAAATCGCATCTTAATCTGTTGTTATTAGCTTTTTGATTTTCCATTTCTGTTGTTAATTGAGCCAGAGCTTCCCTAAAAAGAGAGTTCTCCTCGGTCTCCCAAGGAACTTCGGAAACATCGATGTTATTTCTTACTAGCAAATCTCGTAAATGTCTGTCTTGTTCATGAAGTTCTAATTTGGCTTTTCTCTCTTCTCTTAATGCTTCTTCTAAATTTTGTTTGTCTGATTTATGTCGAGCCAGTATTTCTTTTCTTTGTTCTCGTTTGATGTCTAGTTGTCTTCTAAATTCCAACATTTCCTCTTCTCTAGACCGCGCTCGCGTGTCTTCATCGTCACTGATAGTATCGTGAAACTGGTCATCAGAATTATCACTGGAGTTTGCGTCGTTAATGTTACTTTTGCTTTCCATTGTTTCACTTTCACTTGATAAAGCTTCGGGTGAGGTTAAAGCCTGGTTAGGCGGAGCACCACTGAGAATATTTCCCATTTTGGAACACTTTTATAAACAACGTTCGTAATTAATTAAGGTATTGACCGATATACTTTAAATAAGACAAAGGATTTCCGAATGTTGGATCAGCATCGGTGTGAGACTGGGCTGCCCGAAATAGATTCGACGTCAGAGGGAGACGTGCGTCGACGTTCAAAGTATATACTGTATTACTCTGTGAAACGCCTCGTCCACGGTGAAATACTGACAATCATTTATTTTTACCGGGATATTTCAGACGTGACTATCTCTACTGAAACGTATTGAATTTGGATCATTAAAACGACCTTGGTCTTTCGAAACTTCTTAGAAATACTATCTACATGGCTTTGAAGAAAGTATACGATGTACCTATTGAATACTTTCCAAGCAGACTTACATTTCGATAAATATACTTAATTGGTAGTATACCTATGTTAAATGTAACATACGAATTGTTTATAATAAAGTGCCGCCCGTGTCTTCCAGTAAATTTCATCCTATTTTTAATTATTTTAATAATTAGTTCCGAGAAGAATTAACCGAAGAAGTTAATATTATAAAGAAAATAGAATTTGTTTGTAATTGATAATCTCAAAAACAACTGGATTAAAAAAAAATAAGTTAAATGTATTTTTTACAAAGCAGGGTTGTTATTAGAGACCGGATTATATGCACATTAAAAGGTCTGCCTGAAATTAATCAATTATCCTTTGATAGGTAATAATAGGAACAAAAAAAAACATTTTTACAAGTGGAAAAGGTTCGCTCCACTTCCATTGAGGTATATCTATCCAGATCCATTAAGTAATGTTTTGAGACAGATTTAGTCTAAAACACTTTATAATACATAAATAAATAAATATTCCTGGACATTTTAACACAACGCCATCTAACTAGAAGGCAGCGTTAAAATGTACTAAGTACATAAAATGTTGGTCCATTCTAAGTAAAGCCTGTACTATGGAACCTAGATAACTGATAGACATAGTTATACATACTTTTTTGTAAATACATACATATTATAGATAAATAAAGAGCCAACACAATTATAATGTTCATCACATTATAATTTTCTACTCATGGGGATATAACCCATACCCTCCGGCTCACTAAACCATTGCAGAATCCACTGCGCCAATCGGGTCGTCAGCGTGGATACTGCGATTGTTTCTTTTATTTATAAAAATACTAAAATCTAATTGTGTAAGTGCCTAATTTCTTTATTTAACGATATCTTCTTCTTTTTTGACCTTTTTGACATAATATTTGGACAATATCTCAAAATATTATGTCAAGAAATGCTCAATAGCTCATGTATTTTGTGATAATTAAATTTGATCAGATTCTCGATATTGTCACTAATCGCATATCGGAACCAATCGGAACGTATTGAAAATATGCATCATGACTTGATATTATGTAAAGTATTACTGCTGAAAATTACAAAATTAGGCAAGTGCATGTGCATATAATATATTATGCCAATGCATTTAATCCGATCTCTAGTCATTAAGTATATTTTACAGCGCCAAATTTGGACAAATCGAAAAAACAAATTCATAATTTTCATTCATGGTTTTCGTAATGCCAGGTTTCTTGTTTACCTACATAGTTGAACTTCTCTCGCCGAACGGAATTTGAAAAAGAAAGAAGGACATTATTTATTTAAATAAATTTACGAAGTGATTTTATTTTGTCTAGAAACAACGATTGTAGAGTAATGTGCATAGACTAAAAACCACTGACATTACTGCTTACGTCAAAAACGTCAATACATTTGTTACAAAATCGCGTCCCAAGTAAAATTTGTTTTAATAAAATCTGTATATCAATGAAATATTAGCTATAATTCTTCATTGTATTTTTTCTTACTTATAACAAGCGCAATTTAATATTACACGACTGAAATACTTTAAACTAATTAAAGTAAATATATATGATACACTATTCGATTTAATTTTTATTTTATTTTTTCATCAGAGGCTTATTGATAAAATAGCTGTTTAAATCACTTTGCGTGTGACGTGGCGTAGATGTTTACACACAAATCGGGTGTTGATAATGTGAAATGTGAAGTTATATTAGTTATTTGAGTGATGGATGAAAGCACAAATTCCCCTTGTAAGGTAAAGAATATCTATAGTTATAGCATTTCAATGCACTTTTTGAAGTGATTCGATCATAACTACACGATCTTACTATTTTCCATATTTTTTGTATCCATATTGATTCAAATTTTATTGGTGCATGATCAATCACATGAAATTAGTTGCTAGGATTTATTGTTGGTGGCAAAATTATTAACTTTATATTGTTCAGAAAGAGGATAAACATATGAATTATTTTAATAGATATTATTGTTAATTCTGTCCTATAATTTTGTTTTCTTATTAGAAATTATTTGGATGATAATAAAAATTCATATAGATTTAAAATAGTTCATTCTATAAATAAAAGTAATATCATAACAATTACGCACAATGCTTTTCTTTATTTATTTGCAGTTTCCATAAATTTATTTGATATAGCCATATTATCGGTTACCATTTCACTTGCTTCTTTTGATTTTATTTTGATATCGCACACAATTACTAGGATTGCAATGAAGGTGTTGAGGTACAGTTGCGAAAGGATTTGGAGCACCTGAGGCAACACCTTGCTGAAAAGGATGCTCATTTTGTAGCTCTTGAGGCAGAGTACTTCGGTTGCAATGCAAGGGCTACAGATCTAGAGGAGCAGGTTAGCACATGGAGGGAAAAGTATGAAAGGTAAGTTGGTTTGAACAGCCTTAAAATAATACCTAAGTCACTTGTATGATGTTAAGGAAAATAGCTGTCCAGACAGATTTAACATTTTGAATGAAGAAGATACATTCAATGTTATGAAGTTGATCAACAGTTGCTTATAACTTGGTATATCTTTTTCAGGTTATATGATTCCCATAAAAGAGTGCAGAAGTTAAATCAAGTGTTAGAGGATAAACTACTGCAGATGGTGGATAAGATGAAGAGTGAAAAGAGCCAGTTGACTAAGGATATTGCCACATTGTCTGTGCGGTTGGCTGAGTCCAAGCACAATTATAGCATGCTGCAGAAGGAAAATGTATGTGAACATTTATTTCTTTATTTTTATTTAGTTGAAACAGCTTATCAACTTTATACAACATCTGTTCTTATATAAAGCTATTTAAAATAATACTAGATACAATATTATATCTAATATAAAGATATATATGCACCACTTTGCTATTAAATTTGCCATCTAGAAGGACATTATACCAATAACATTTACCACATATATATTAATTACAACAGACAATAGTTTACAATGTTAATTATATATATTATTACATACATTTATTAACAATTAAGGTCCTAATGACTTTAAATATTATTATCAATAAGTGGTTTCTAATGAGTATTTCTTTGTATAAAGATAATTTTTTTTTATTTTAGTACTTGAATAATTAGACAATAAAATGTTAATAGTATAAAATTTTTTACAGGAAAGATATAAGAATGACATGAATCTAGCAATTCAATTGCTCCAATGTAAGCCGGACAACTTTGTTTCGCAAAAGCTTGACAATGTAAGTAAAAACTTAACACACACTTTATATTATAGCTAATTTAACCAACTTACAAAAAAAAGACAAGGTTCTCAATTTGACTGTTTTTTATATGTTTATTACTACATATGTCTGATTTTTATAGTCCAATTTGCATTTGAAAGAGTAGTGTCTGTATGGTTCCATAGAAATTTGGTTAAAGTTTCATCATCCATGGAGATGGTAAATAAAAGTCACCTCAATTAATTGAAAATAGATATATGCACTACCTTTGAATAAATTTCAAAAATAAAATAAAAATTATTTTGTACTTTTTATATATATATTATATTTTTGTTTCAGCTTCCAGTAGACACACAAGCACGAGTATCTCAGTATGTCATGTCAAAGACACCAAAGACTGCCAGTTCTGCTGCTTCCAAAACCGGTAATGACATTGATACTTTTGATGCGAGTGAATACGAGTTTAATATTTCAGCATCCCTAATGTCTAAAATACTAGAAGATAGTATCCAAGACACAGTTACCAAACATTGTGATACATGCACTTGTACAAAATCCCAAAGCAAGCCGTTTTGCTATAATGAGAGTTACTACACTGTTTCCACTCAGACTCATCTCAGTGGAGAAATGAAGAATTCACTGTGTCTCAACTGCAATACCGACATTAAATCTTTGAACTCTGGTCTCAGCGTACGTAGTATCTCACCACATGCTATTAAAATAATAAATGAAAAAATGAACAATCATAGTCCAACTCCTATGTTCATAGTCCCTCAAACACTACCTTTGGAGGTAAAAGAGAATGTTCCATCCATTGAAATAGAAAAACCTAATACCATAATCGATGTTACTCCTAATGAGAAGCCAATAACAGACATAAACACTCACGAAATTAACATAAGTACAATACAGAAAGATGTATTTACTAAGCCTGAAGAATCAAAAAGAAAAGATACTGTGAATGTCGAACCTACAATTCATCACAAACTATGCGACAGGACTAAGACTTCTATCTCTAGTAAAAAAAGCAGTATTCATAGCGTAGGTAATGATGATCTACTTATTAAAGATATTCCCAATTCTAAAGAGATTAAAATTAAGAACCAAAGCCCTTATACAGATTCTGTGCATATAAGGAAACATTCTCATAGTTCTTTGGGCAATGGTAGTCGAACGTCGTCGGTAGCTAAATCAACAGTTAGCACACACAAATCAATAAATCAAGTAGGACCTGGACCTAGGTTTTGTCACTTACGTATGCAAGCCGGCTCAAAAAATATATTGCTTGACAATGCTGAACCAGATGTTCCCCCGGTTTTGTATAGACGACAGAGCAGATGCAATGAAAATTCTATCTTCAAAGATCTCAATGATGGCATGGATAATTTTATTGATTTGGAAAAACCTGAAGATGATGGAAAAAATAACAGCAACAATGAGACCATAGTAGTCGAGAGTACACTTATAGATGTTCATGTTGATAACAATAATAAGGATTCCAATTCCAGTAACAAAAGTAATTCCATAAATCCAATACTTTTAAACGTTGTATCCTCAGCACCATTACAGCCTTTAAAAACTCATAATTTTTCTAATACTAACGAGCATGTGAATAATAATGAACAAAGTGTTACAAGTCAACAGAATTCTTGCGAAATAGACAATTTGTTGAGTGATTTTACTGTTGAAAACAACGTCCCACCGAAAGATTCCCCTCCAGTTGATGAAAATCCCAAGAAGAGTGATTTGCCCACGCCAACGGATAATCACGACGTGAAAATATTTAATTTTGATCGTTATGAACAAAACAAAGTAGCTAGTCAATATACAAGACCACCGTTAAAGAAAATAGATATGTCACAGTTTCATTCCCTGGAAAATACAAAAATTTCTAAAGACTTGCCTCCTCAGGGATTGATGCCTAAATATAGCAAGAAAACTGAGCCAGCATTCAAGCCAACCACGCCAAATATTGTGAATGTCTATCCAAATTTGACACAAACACATTTAAAAGTGAATGAAAGTACAAAGATGTTTACAAATGAACAAAGTACTAGTTCATTGTCCAGCGACGATAGTGCTGCTATGTTGCAAAAACAACAATTGTTACGTGTGGCTGAGTGGGTCGAGAAGAATCTAGAACAACAGAACAACTTGAATGATCCTTTGGAAGATGAATGTAGTTTTGCAAACCGTGCATTGCGGCGAGATAGCAAAATAAATCGACTCACTGAGACTCTGAATGAGCTTGCTCTAAATATGCCACATCCTGTCAGCAAATATTCTAAATCTTACAACCGTGATGCACGTAACAATTGGATTCATAATTCCATTGCCACTCATGCTAATCCAGAAAAAGCTGCTAAACATTCCGCGAACATAAAATTAATGAACAACGTCGCAAAAGAGACAATATTTCCAGTAGAGAGCGGTGGGGTCACTGTAACAGAGATAAATGATAACACGAAGAGTCCAACAAGCAGTGAATTTGATCCGAATAAGGAATTACGAGACGCTCTTAAAGCAAAAGGTGATAAAGATATATCGCCGGAAGATTTAGCGCGGATGGAATATAATGTCAAGAAATTTTTACTGAGCGGACCGTACTGGGTAAATTCGAATTCGGCCGGCAGAAGCAGACGCACAAGCAGCAAAACTGAGACTGATGTATAATTCCACACATAGTTGTCTAATAGATAACATTCCAAATTAATTCGGAACAGTGTTCATAATTTATTTATACATATGCTTAAATACGGCTTCTAATTTATATAGAATTTTCATCGCTAAATATGCTTTTGCAGGACGTTATTTAGATATCAATTAAATATTGTGATGTGTGTAGAAGCTTTATTATTTATCTATGATTTGTGAAGGTTTTGTCAACTCTCAATGAGATATTTGTTTCCATATTTTTACATTACTGTTTGTGCTCCTAGTCTGTATCTATAAGTATTTAGATAGAATTATTATATAGTATAATGATTGTGATTATAGCTTAATGACTTGTGTTAGTACCACATTTAAGTGTCTATTTCATTATTACGATTACATATGGTAAAATCTAAATGCATACCTATGACGAATTTTATATGAATTTCATTATGACGTTAAATAAAAATATTCAAATTTTTTACTTGAAAATGTTTCTCATTTGATTTGACAATTTTATTCTATGATTTTCAACTGTGATAATAGCTGGGTATGCAATCAAATATATTGAAGAACATATTATTCCATAATAATCATATGTATAACGTATTATACGAATGTATCTTTGTATTTAGATTTTGCCATATACACAGATAAAATAATATTGCATTATATGTCGGGCAAGTTTGTAACAATGTTTAATCTACATAGCAAATGCACATTCCTTGTTAATATATGATTCAACTGTATAAGTCACATGTAATATTAAAGATTCGACAAATACTGTATTCAGCTATAAATTAGGGGCTTATTGGGGCTGCCATAAAAGAAAATTTAATTAATATATTGTAGCATCACAGCAAAATATTATTTGGAACATATACACATAAGAGTTTCTAAAATATGTGATAAATTAAATAGTACACTATGTACAAATTAAAGCACTACTATTTTATACTAATGGTTTACGTAATAGCATGATTTGCTCTGGTTATAATGCTTATTGAGTGAATAATATCAGTTATTCAACTGCGCAATGCTCATTATTCACCCACGGTAGTACTTAATTTCTAATTTCTGGTTTTGATTACTGCATTATAATATTTTTGAAAAAATATTGATTGTGCCGAATATTATGTAATGAGAAATAAGCATTTAATCAAAGTAATCATGAATTTCTCCGATTTAGCGCTTTCCTTGTAGGGATATATTTTTAATTTTACGGCACATTTCATACTTTATTTTTTATATGACGATTCATACCTGAGATAGGCTAATTATTAAAAATTTCAAATTATAATAACCTGAATTATATGGGTATTTATTGTTCCAAAATCAATTAATAATATCCAGAAAGATCTGCCAATATACTGAGGAATGCGCAGGTATAATTGTTTTTTTCGATATTCTATGAATGTCAATTCCCAGTTTCAGGTGTGAACCGTCTAATAATAGCTTCTTTTAGCAATTTGTGCATATAACAAAAAGTCCACGTCGATTCCGTCGATATAAACATTATTGGAAATAGCTATATACACGAATTATGCTTTCTGCTTACATACAGACGGCTAATCAAATATTTTACTACGCGTAGTATATTTAATGGGTGTTTTAAATATACTTTAACTGTATAATTGAATGGATTTATATTTTTAAATAGCGTAGTTAGGGTAATGAGAGATTAGGATCGAATGCGATGTTTTGCTATTTTTTGTGTGTATCTTAGCACAATTTTCAAAATAGGTTGCGTATTATTCAAACTATTATTCCAAAAATGATATTATTTATTATTATTTTTTATTTATGTTAAGATTGAAATCAATGGTGCGATTTGACTGTATTTATGGTAACTTTATTTTTTTATATTTGCCACTTCGAATTTATTATTTCTACCATGGTCATATATCAAAGAAAAGGTTGTTATAACAGGCACAAAATATGATGTATTTGGTTTAATCTGGATTAGGTTTAAATTAAATTAATTATCGACGACTTTGAACTAATTTTTAAATCATTAATTATTGTCGTTATTTCAATGTTTTTTGAAGTGGAAGTCATTTGTTAAATTTTTTATTTATTACTTTATTTGAAATACAATCCTGTATAAAGAGTATCATAAGAAGTGAACACCGAAATAACAAACACCGTCCCTCACCTTTTTCTTCAAACAAAGAAGAAAAAAGGTTATGTAGTTAACCACCAGTTTGACACATGTACTTTGTAAGCAAACCTGCAAGTTGTAAAAATATCGTATATGAAAACATTAATCACGCTTTAATTATAATTACGAATAGCTTCTTGTGATACTCTTTAATATTGAAGACAATGGTATATTAAAATTAATAGATACGTTAAAGTTACTCATGCTTATAAAAACTGCTGCAAAACGTCGCGCGTTGACAGCAGTTGCTATATAAATGATTTTGGTGTTAGTTGGCACTAACTCCAATCCAATCCGCTAGTAACTTATCTATAAACTTTAAATATCATTGATTGATTATGATCATTGTTTTTACGTTGAATCTAGTGTTAAGTTGATAGATCTGCTTGCTGAAACTTCACAACATGCTACGGCTGGTCCATACATAGCTTCGGCAGCGTAAATTGTAAACGTGTTTATTTATAAAATACATGGTGATTATAATATTTGTTTTATTTCACTTCTAGCATTGTTTCAAAATAAATTGTGTATATCTGTGATACCTCTAGAAAAGCCCCTGTGGACGTACAAACATGCAACAGACTTACCAGCCCAGTACAATTTTCTATAATTAGTGTGCACTAGGAAAATTTACAGCAATTTCTTACCCAGACGGGAAAGGTCTTAATGAGTCCAGTCTCTAGTCTGTGCTGTTATTTTTGCGCTTCTTCAGGGTATGTGCACTAAGCTTAGGCACTGAATGCCTATTTACGGCTGAGGACAAAAAAACGAACGGACGTTCCCAAACTAAGAATTCATTGCTCTCTCTGAATGTAGCTTTCTTCAATAAATAATTTACTTCTTTATGCATTTAAGACAAAGTTCGATTAGATTCTTAATGGATAACGAGTTTGCCCTTCTCACATTCAAAAAGGGTTAGAACGATGTTCATCAGCGCATGTAATATGTAGTTTATCTAACAAGAAGTTACCTGTGTTATCTTCAATCAGAATTGCGACCTTCGCTTTTCCAAAATAACTTGTCCATTGTGTGCGTGGCCTTTACCACAGCATTGTTTAGAACGCTACTGATTTTTGTTCAACATGAAATTTTACCTTGAATGTTTTAATTATTAACCGCTCGGAGTTGTTCATTATTATCGCATCAATAAAACTAAGAAGGAAATAGTCACATGATAAGTGCAGCGCTTTAGTTTACGTATGGCTCATCTAAGTTATGAACATCATTATCCTGAAGATTACCTAGCCAAGCTCAACATTTCAAAAGACCGCATAATAATCGTTCATGTCCTGTGAAATTTCCAGGAAGCTTACGATTCTAAAGCGAAAGTCAATCAAATGTTTTGCGTGGAATACTTTCAATTCCTCACAAATATTGCACGCTTTGCTTCGCATTCTGCCGTAATGGCTTCGTAATAGCTCTTCAGTTGTTTGCTCCAAGTGAACGACCCGGCGATTCGCGACACGCGTCAGGTGGCCCAGCCCTGCAGTTCTTAAGCTGTTCCTGGCACAAATGTCAGGAAAATATCGAACGACTGATAGTTTCCCATAGATGCAGGACGTCGTAAGTATCTATCTGCAATTCAGATTAATCGATACAGAAATTTTCAAAATAGGTATTTCTATCGTGGTTAAGGATAATATACAAAGGTTCCCCTAAGAAAAATGTAGATTAAGTTGATTATTAATTGATTTCTATTCATCATTAAATATGCCAATGTTATTTGAATATCAGTGGATTTTAAAAGGTCTTTTCTTTAATAGCTTAACTGCCCAATGAGTCGCAGCTCGCACTCGACTTTCAAAGAGCTTCTGAATAAATTCATTTTTGTTATGAGCGTGGCATAAAAAATAAAATAAAAACATTTCATTATTTTTTTGTATAGACGTGGAATAGTTGTAAATTTTATTGTGGACAGTTATGTTGTAGGTTTCTTAGGATAAAGAAATCTGGTGACAGTTAAGAATCTAGGTTAATTTAATTTTAATTTACAAATTCTAAAGTTAGTTAGCCGTTCAAAGCCGTAAGTTTGTAAACATACCTAACCAAACCTAAAAACGTTACATTTGACAGTTTCCTCGGTTAATCAATTATCATAACTATAACTATAATATTGAAACTTGATGATTTAGTCCCGATTGGTTGATTTTAACCACTCGTAGTATAACCCTATCTGTTATACTAGACCCTTCGTCGGGCTCTAGTAGGGTGGCTGGAACGTCATATCCTTTCGTGTCTGGTGGTTCTGTGGGTACTTAATCATTATTTTATGACTAATTGTTCTATAACGAACGGCTTTGAATATACCCATAACAAAGAAAGTGTCGCTAATTTATAAGCTATTAAATCGTTTCAACGTGCGTGCTTCCTTCGACTTATATCGCCGTACGGTACGGTTACCATATAGCGGTACTATCGAAATTTCTATACATTTCTTTATGTCAACGTTTAAGTTCTTTGACCGTGAGATAATATGCAGCCCTACGAGAGGTCGTGCAAAATTCACATAAGTCATGCGACAAACGTTGTATAACTCTGTGTGGTCCAGTTTACATTATATTACGTTGTAGAATTGCTGCAGTAATGGTCACCAAACATATGCACGTGCTTTATTTGTAACAATAAAAAACGGTTTAGTTACCCGGAAAACTCCATTAAAAAACTTAGCCCTCGCGCTTTTTTGTTTATCTTAATATAATTGTTAATAGTTTGTTAAGTACTTATATTGAAAAAAGAAATGGTAATATCAATTTAAATATAAGATCTAATCTTTTTGTCCGTGTATTTGAGACATGACAGGAATTGACCGGCATTTTGAACGATCATTTTCTTGTCATATTATTTTGTCACCCGCAAATGTTTTGAAATAGATTTGTAGAGAATATTGGGAATTGGGGTCTTATTTTTATTTTTTTTTTAATGTTTTAACAAATTTTTGTGCGGGTTTTTTATAAATTCATAACGATTTTACTATTTTTTAGGGTTTTCAAAAAACTACGTTCCAAGTAAATAGCGATCGAATTTCGTCATAGGTTTTAGAAGGCATTGTAAATATTTGCATTTGCACTAATTTTATTACACATTTTATTATAGAAGAATTTAGAAAATAGCGATTCCTCCGATATTTTTAGAACTATAAAATCAGGTAAAAACTTGGTTTGCATCTGTACTATAAACAGAAGTAATAGTACGAATCCAAATTCAACTTTGACTTTTGATAATATCCTACAGCTGTTAGCAAGTACCAATGCACCTTATGATACAATTCTAGTTAGCATTTCAGTGTACGACCCGAGATGGAGATTGAAAGATTTGGCGCTGAAGTCGCTCACAGCAGTAAGGAAGATACCTGGAGACGAAGGTGTGGGTGTCTGCGGACCAGCGAGAAGTTAAAGAAGTTATTGGATAAATTCCCCGCGCCGCCGCCGCCCACGCCTGATCTAAATACCCCAACCACTGTATCCTCGAAGGTTTGTACGATTGAACTCGACTTTCAGTAATTTTTATTACTTTTTATTGTTAAAAAGCTCTTCCATAACATCTAGGTAATGACTTATAATAACAAATTTTTCAATTGACGACCCGATTAGCGCAGTGGATTTGGCAATGGTCTTTTGCGTCGGAGGGTGTGAGTTCAATCCCCACGAGTTGAAAATTATGTGACGAACGTTGTATTTTCTACATTATGGGTGTTCACTTATCTTTACTATGTGTGTACTTACAAAACAAATATGTTTAAGTATGTCTATCAATTGCTTTGTTTCCATAGTAATTAATGAAAATATTTTTTGATTTATTAATCCATTTTTCAGTTGCACAATACTTGCATATCTGCGTACTGCACCCAAATGCATAATAATCAACCATTTTCCCACACGGGTACACCTCCAAAAACGAAAATTAAGGAAACAGAATATAATGTACCGAGTAAAAAAGTAAGTAAGCTGATTTTTTGTACATATAAAATAGGCATTGTGGTTATTTTTTGTGAGGTGATTCTCATAGTTAGCCAGAACTGTTCAACACGGACGTTTCAGGCGAACTGAAGGTTCGCCTAGACTAGCAACATGCCTAAGAGTGTCCCTTTGAAGGGAAACACGAGCCTTGGCTTGGGCTGTCGCAGGAAGGAAGGGTTCTGAAGGGCCTGACTCGGACAGTATTATACACGGATGAGTGATGATGATGCAGGGTAAGGGACCTCTGAGAACTGGAACTGGTGTAGGCCAGGCGGGCGTTTGCGTAGTTTTATCCTCTTCATAAGCGATTAGGGTGTGACATGGCCGTCTATCGGTCTCTGAAGCGGTCTATCAGTGGTTGGTGGGATTAACATAATAGCTGCTGGTTTAAGTTACTATGGGTTTGGGAGTTAGAAGTCTCGTTGGGGGTCTACGTTGCAGACATACGAAGGTGCTCTAGTTAACATTGTAGCTAACCGTGATCGACACATTTTTTTTTGTGTTCATGTTAACTCTTCATTCCGTTTTGTGTAGAACAAGATCGTTATGAATATTAAATAAACCGATGGTAATGCTTACATCTAGCTTTTACATTATCTTGTAATAAATTAATAAATAAATTAAATAATAAGCTGAATTTTTCCTTGCGACAGAAATAAAAATTCACCTTTTAATATAAGTTGTTATTTAGTTACCGGGTTTGCTATCTTTGCTTTGCTGTTTTAATAATTATTACCTCTGTTAAACATTGTCATAAATCCACTATCTGCTTAAACGTGAACATATGCCAAAGGCGCGGTCTTTATGTGGACATCGTGAATTACGATACCATCGGAAATTAAATTATTCTATATGATATAAGGTTATTGTGGGTTCCCATAGGATGTTTCTGCGTGTCTGCCTAACCTTTCTCTTTGTTATGTGAAAAAATGTCTATGGGTTTATAAAAAATCTTAATAGTAGTCCTGAGCAGGGAGTTAGCGGTGTTGATACATGTCTTTGTGCCTTGGTGAGCAGCCTTGCGCCTGATCTCATTCCAGTCGTTTCGGTTTTCCCTCCCATAGGACTATGAGAGTAAGGGAAAAGAGAGCACTTGTGTGTACACACACTTGGGTATTATAATACCAGCTCCTTTGTATGGTTGAAGTTTATATTGAGACTATAGTTGCCTTGGCGTCAATATGGGTATGTTTTCGTTTTCTTACTCGTTATTAATTATAAAGGGTGTCCGTATTGTTTTAGCTTGCCTAATAATTCCCTTCTGTTTTCGACCTCATATTTACCTTAATAACAGGGCTATATGATGAGCGAGACCTCGTAAAAAACAGACGGAAATAAAGCGTTTAACTATTTGTTTAATGATAATTAAAACGTATACTGGTGATTATAATCTCTAGGTTAAGACCATGTACAATTTAATTAAGTTCAATTCATGTGTAAGGGAAAACTTGCTAATATTTTAATGAATTTTAATATATTATTTTATACGAATAATATTCATAGTAGAAGTGGTTTTTTACAAGTCTTATCTAGCTTTTAACGCGCTTGCATATCGTCTTTTATATCAAATGAAGTTGCTATCCGCATCTATCTGTATTTCCGCTTATTTCATTCAAACAAATGATTTTGAAGGAAATAGGGAAGGTAACGGAAGGTTTGTGTATAAAACGTGCTACTTTTTTATAAAAGGGAAAACTTAGTATCCTGTCAACTAATCCATCTAATATTCTACCTGTATACGAAATTTCATCAAACTTTGTTCAGTATTTTTGGCGTGATTGACACACAAACGTTCAAACATCCAAACATCCAATATATTTTCAGCATACTTCAATGAATTAATCAATGTATAGATAAATTGAAAGAGTGAAGATTTTTTGCAGGACAATGCAAAGTCGTGGCGAATATTTCGTGAAATGGTGCAGCTGCTTCAATTCTCTGTGACGGCCACCGTGCTGGCTATCTACTACCTAATCTATTGCTATATGCAGCTGATATACTACACCCTCTGGAGTGCTATTTATTTTCATAACGCTGATGGGTTTGTATACTTTATCACTAACCTAACTCTGTGTGGATCTTTAAGACTATCCATTGGATATTGATGCGGTCTCTTGATAGATAGAGCAGGAAATTTCTCTAAAATCCTGCTTAATGCAAGCTGACGTGCCATCAAAACATTTTGACTTTAATGATTATCTTTTTATTTATTTTATTATTACTGTATGATTAATTTCACGATACGTGACATGCCCAAAATATTGTGTCACGTGCCATTGGTTTGCCACCCTTGGGATAGAGTGATCCAAAAGGAAGGATCATATGTATAGTATAAATAATATAGGATTTGACCCGCCCGGTCAAGGAAATATAAAAAAAGACATTAATGAAATTTTTTAAACAAAATATAGATTCAATAACGTAACCATTAACCATTTTATGGTTGATTTTAAAAAAGTGAAGATAAATTTGGAACTCATGCATTCGTTACGGAACATAATTAAGGCATGATCTCCATTTTTTAAATTATTTAATTTATCTGTTTTCAGGCCTATGAAGATAACAATAGGAATTGTCACGATCACATCACTGGTGGTTGCTTTCAATTTACTTGTAAAATTTGAAAGGTTTATTGGTTTTGGTTTATTTCAATGAAACACGTAAAAAAGAAGATATTATATTGGTGATGCCTCATTAAAGCTCATGAATGAGCGAACTTGATTCACTAAAGATTTTTTAAGAGTGTTTACGTCAAAGAGAGTGAATATATTTTAATAAAATTTTCAAAATTCACAAGCATTTTAATATTGATAATATAATTTAATTCTTGTTACTTAATATATAATAATAACGTTCCTTGGTTTCATCATAGTCTGGGAAAAGTTTTAGAATAAATAAGGCCAACATTTTTTATTAAAGATAATTTTAATTTTCCTATAAAAAGTTAATTCTTCACGTTAATTCATCATATATGCACACTGCAAAAGTATAAATTAGAATATCAATAAAATAATGATTCAATAAAATAAAACTAAGAATATTCCCAAAAGGACCACAATGACCATTGCCCTAGAGCAGACAAATGTTTTGCTCGTGTTATGAAACGAGCTTTGCAATGAGGTCTCTTGCCGCTGGAGCGAAAATGTACAGAGAAGGTTCCTTCTAAGACAATCGGAGGCTGCGCAGTCGACGGTCACCACTCTTCCACCAAACGTTGACCGAAGCGTGCATACCGCGCGGTGTTGCCATATCATAAATTCAACTTTAAAATAAAAGTGGTGTAGTGTAATGATAGTGTGACAACTAAGTGTTAGTGCAAAATGGTGCTAAATGCGAGGTAAGTAGAGTGGAGACAATTGCGACTGTTGGTGCATTTGTTTTTAGGTGTTGAAGTATCGTCGATCTGTAAAACCGTTACGCTTTTCAAAATTTTGTAAATTTACAAATACGGGTAGTAGTACCGAATGTAGCTTTTAGGTAGTCATTCGGTGTGTAAAATGTTCTGCTCGTTTTATAATGTATTATAATATTGTTCTATGCAAGGAATAGTAATAAAGTTGAAATTGGTAGTTTGTAATTTCAATTATTTTCATATTGTCTTTTTCAACAACATGACCAGCGAAACGTCAAATTTATATGTAGGTAAATTATATATTAATTTTATTATTTATAATAATTTTGTTATCAAGGTGTACATGTAAAATGTATTAGGTTTTAATACTATTAAGTTTTCGAATGTAATGATAATTATAAATAAATCGCGTTTAAACCGGGCATACTCGAGTCACATAAAATTCAGGAATATGTCACTATCTATTATTAAATTAGGTATAACAATTCTGTACAATTGAATTATTCTTGCGCAAAGCTCAAAAAAATTTCAAACGTATAAAGTATGTAAAGTAGCATGCTTTATATTATATCTTTTAAGGGATAAAGAATTGATAATGTTCGCACAAATATTTGTTCATATTTCATTAAAGTAAGCGAATCAGATTTTCTCAAACAAAAGACACTATATCAAAAGTATTTAACAAGGTTCGTTTCTTTTTAAGTTACTGGCTATCAATAAAACAAAAAAATGCAGTATCGTTACTTATTGCAGACGTTATACAGATTTGCGAATAAAATTATATTTGTACTAGTTCTGTGACCCCGCTACGCTTGAATGGGATAAACCACGGTGATTATTTGCTTTCAGTCGATACCGAATATAAAATTTTAGTGGTAAATAAAAGATTGAGCGCGACCTTTCTTTGAGGTTTCGTTGCAATAATTCATGGTAAACTTTTTGAGACGATAGACGGCATACTCTAATTTTGATAACACACTTAGAGAAATGCATGAATGAAATGAATATTGTACATATTTTGTAATTCTCTACGAATAGTTAAAATTATAATGGGATTATGTGGTGCTTTTCGTTTATGGTGGAATTTTTTATCGTCCATAATTTTACTTAAAATATTTTTTTATATATTGCAATATTCAAACATTTATTAAAATATATTATAGTCTTATTTTAGTAGTAATATGTTGATTTGCTCTTTGCCGGCGTAATTCAATCAGCTTCTATGACAAAAAATGGTATCCCATAGTCACATACATTGGCGAATCTCTCGTCTATGGTAATTATTGTACGCGGTTCGAGGTGTAAAACGTTGGATGTCATACGAAGCATGGCCCATGCATGTCGGCGGTAACGGTGCGTTCCGCTGTCGACTGCAATTATAGCCATTTACGATTTTAGGTGATGGAGTGATAAAATGTTTTGAAACATTGATGTTGATACCGAAAGATGGATTCGTTTACATTGAAGTTTGACTTTGGAGTTCAGTATATTTAAAAGAAAATCATCATCATTAAAGATCTCGTCTTAATGTAATTGAAATAAACGAAGTTGTGCTTTTTCTCGATTAAACTCGTTTTAAATTGATGGACGAAGTTCTGCTAAACAGTGATTAACGATTTCATACATAAAGGCTTTAAGAAAACAAACGATGATTTTTCAGGAAACTTCAGTTCTCGTTTTTAATTTCAAGTCATTTAATTTTTCTGGTATAAATATTGAAAAAAAGAAATGTTTCTGTATATTTATATGTATGTATACGTATAAAGGTTAACGCTAGATAAATAAACTTTTAATAGATACTAAGTACGTATATTGGTTCGATAATTTTAATAATAAAAATAAACAGGAATATGCTTTTGCAATTTGTTGAGTTGTTGTTGCATAATAAACGTAATAATTATAATAATAACGCCCTTGTAGAATACTTTTGTTATGGAAGGAAGTGTGGAGGAGGCCGTCGAAATTTAATAAGTTTTAGGAAATGAACAGAGGTCAGAAAGGTTTTTGTTCTTGTAATGTGATAGGTAGTTGTAGATATTGAAATATTACGCAGTGAGTAGTGCAGTTATAGATATGATAATAATATATATATTAAAAAAATGGAAAATATGTTTCGTATTTTATCTCTTGATTTTCTAACAATCATCTTCTATCGATTCGTATAATTATATTAATGGATTTATGTGATACTTAAGAGCTCTAGTACAATTTTATTTACAAAAGAATATACTTTCCACAGCTTCAGTTCGCTTCGATTTAACTGCAATTAGCAAGTTAGTACTCTGCTGTTTTTCAAAAAATTCATACGCGCTAAACTAATATCATTCATAAATTATAACATTTCATTGTTATAAATTTATAAAAGATAGTATTATATTCCTAATAAAGTGGCTGTGTCATACAATTCTAAACTATGCATGCTTAATATTCAACTACAGCACGAACGAGACGTTGGATTTAAATCGATTACAAAATTTTTAATGTACGATAAAAATGAAACATACAACAAAAGAAAAAGATACGTAAAAGTTACAAAGTTTAAGTATTTCGTTATTTTAAAATAATTGTTAGAGATTTGTTTGTATCGATGTGGATGGAATATTTAAATATTACAGGCATTCAGTCTAATATCTGTAGAGCCTAACGGGCGCAATTCGATCACGACGTAAACTATTATAACTGGGGTTACGGTTTCAGAGCGTTTCGTTTGATGCGATTAATTGACTATGAACGATTCGTTGGTCAGAGTTTAGTAAAACGCTCATAATTAAACACTTTTTGTGATAGAAGATGACATTTTATTCTATTTATCATTGGAGTGACCGAGTAAATATGCCATGATTTGTCGCGTCTAATTTTTTGTTACGATCTTACGCACGTACAGATTCTCCAAAAATCCTGTATACATATTTCAACAGGAAATAAAACTATATTGCTTTGTCTAAAAATTTATATGTGTATTAAAAATTGAATGAACTTCCTTCGGGCGTTAGTAGGTAGTAGGTACACAGTGCAAGTGATATGTTTTATTTATCGCAAGTACGAACATTAAGTATACGTAATGCTCATATGCCAATGGTCATATAACTTTTATGGCCATACATAAGTTATGTATGGACATATGAGTAAGGATAGCTTATGAAGGGGCCCAACATTTTTTTGATTTAATAATTCTGTAAAAGGCTACATAAAAGACATGTCAGATGTATGTTTTGAACAAGAAACGATAAAACATCGCAACGAAACTCCTGAGATATCCTGCGATAATAATTTATCGGTTTTCCTATCATTAAGGACACACAGGCTACGCTCGGACGCCCATAAGGGGTCGACGACTGCGCTGGGAACATCTCACACTAAACGACTGGCACTAGTTTAATGCAATCGTGCATAAAACTTAATGATAATCAGGAATTAAGCCTGCAGCTTGCTATGACGAGGCTGCGCGTGGCGGAACTACACTTTGGGAGTTTTACTCAGGCAGTGAGCTTTAATCGGGAAGATTTTATATCACCCGACAAGTAAAAAACAAAAGGAAAAATCAATCATTATGCTGAAAACATCTTTTGAAAATTTAAGTCGTAGGTATGTCAGAATCTATTAAGCCCTGATTGTAGTTCATAACATGGGTAGATTAAAATAATGAATTAAATAAGGAAAATAATACCGTTACAAAATTTATGTAATAGGAAGTATATAAAATTATTTAATCAACTACTATATTATCATCAGGAGCAGCAACAAAGATCATTGGAGTGTTATTAATTCATTTCAGCTTACACCGTATCGTTTCAATAATCTGCGGTTAATACCCGTTACAATAGTTTCAATCATGGCTCCACGGACAATATTCATTAACTCTGAAGTAAATTTATTCTATCGAATTACTTTTTCAGCTACCGATAAACCAATTTTATAGATTATGTAATTGAAGACACTCCCGTACCTCATTTCTTCCCCTGTCATTTGACCCATCATTATGAATATTATACGAAATAATGCCCAGTAATGCCCGCATCACGAGTCTGCAGATTTTGCTACTTTATACTTAGTCATATTACTTTTTTACGTTGGCAAATTGTTTTACAGATCACGATTTCTTCAACCCGATTTTATTCGGTGTCTTGTAGATTGTGTGAGAAAATGTTATCATAGATTATGCTTATAGGATCTGTAGTAATCTGTGTTGTATACTCTGTTGCAGATTCCTACTCCTATGCGGCATTCTAATGTGTAATGTAAGTAATTTTTAACGTATCTTATGCTATTATGAAAGGTATAAAGTTACCGATATTATTACTTTAAATCAAAGTTTTTATTGATTTATACAAATATGTTACCAAATAAATGAATAGAATTTAAACTACTTCCAGTGGATAGAGTAATTTAAATTATATTTAAGTTTAAAATGTTAACGTTTGTGTGTTAAGTATGCAGATACCGCGATACCGCACGCACAAGATTCTGTGGAGTCGTCAGAGTTGTCAACAGAGAGTTTGCCGTCGGCTGAATTACACGAAGGTTCTGGTGACGAACCTCCCGGCCCAACTGCACGGACAAAGGTTATTATTATTATTTACTTTTCATGTCACGCCTAGGGTTGCCCCGTACTTATAATAAAGTGTTGTACCTTATTCTTTATGCTACACGAAGATCCTTTATTTTTCTCATGCTTTCAATTGAAAAAAGGGTGTAAAGATTTAATAATACCTGTAACGTAATATTATTTATTTTTACCAAAAAAGAGAACAGCCCTTGTCACAACGGTCAATTGAGCATGTGGTTCATTTGATGTTAAATGATTGTAAATTATGAACATCGCTCGTAGCTTTTCTCTCATTCTGGCAGTATAGTACTAACACATAATTTCATGATGTTTAAAATATCGATTGATTCTTTGCTTTTCTTACAGAACGAAACCAGAGACGCTCTTAAATCTGATGGAAGTGAACAAGATCCAGTAAGTTAATTATACTCCCTCCACCCTGTACCCTCCTAGATAAAAACCTTTTTCTGACAAAACTTAACGAAACCAATAAATAATAAGCGGAATTGTTTCTTTTGTTTATGTGTTATGGGGATGTCGAAGGAAAAAAGAGATAAACTTTTAATATATTATGTAAAGGTATATTGGGTTTTATTATATGATTTTTTCTTTTTTATCATCCACGAAAGTCAGAAAATATTTTTCATTATTCCTTATTAATGTTTGCAATATAAGTTCATTTTAATAATTTTGAGATTTTATTTAGGTACTTAGCTACCCAGTTAATGTTTACACATTAGCTGGTACCTACACAAAAGTGTGAGGAAAACATTTATTTATTTATATATCTTTTCATGTGAGTATTCAAACATATAATAACAGCGCAATTACATTACTTCCATTATTTAAATTATTCATACAAGCGCAAAGACGTAACGGTTACGAATTTTCACTTTCAATCCGCACACACAATTCGACCTTGTATAGAGAGTCTGTTATCAGTACCCGCATCGAACAATAAGGTAATATTCACAACAAGATACCCCATCATCTTAACGGCCTCGAATTACTAGTATTATATTATACGTTTTATTTTATTGTTCCATTTTATCGTACTTGTTTAATGATGGGACAGTCACGGATCGTAATATTATTACTCGATGGTAATTTTTATGGGATGACTTTTGCCTAATAATTTGGAGGACAAAAAAATGTAGATGTGACTCTTCGATTGGATACGGTCAGGTCATAATATCTGAAACGCTTCACCTTTGTACGCATTAATGTTCATTAGCATTTGAAGCCTCTTAGGCTGTCACGAAACTTTTTTTTATCATTATATCGATGTTTCCGTGGAGAAATATATACCTTTTGAAAAATCATATACATATCGAGTATCTTAACTGTAATAATTGTAAAACGTAATAGTTTTTGCAATAAGTATATTTAAAAATAAATAAATGTCATGTTTAACAAAGCGTATAATTCAAGTTATTTACACTCTCTAACTGTAATTGAAAAGATTAAATTCTTTGGTAATCATGACGCCTTGTACGTATGCGATCTTATTGAGTATAACCTCCTTATCCACCAACTTATTTCTGTTTTTATCTGAAGATTTTTTTATTTAAATGGTGTATGTTGTTATGTGTAAGTTGTGAACTTTGCAGTTTACAACACGGTCCTTCTACGCAGTTCTTTAAATTTCATTTTATAATATATTCGTTTTTTTTTTTGGTAAAATAATTATGGAATGTACTCATCTTTATTTAATCTTTGTAGCTTTCAGTAACTTTTTCCGTCTATCATGTTAAGTTACTAACAACGTTCCATGTTCAATAAATGGAATATTTCAATCTTTTTTCTACGAGAACATTTTTTCTTCGAGTCTTATATTTTTCTGCGTGAGCGAAGATGAGTTACGTATTTATTACACAATCTCGTTCATGTGTTCTATTAAACTTCAATGGGAGGCCACCGGTAGTGGTTTATGCAATACGAACATACAATAACACCATACATTTTAATTATGTCTTATCGTTGATGAACAATTATAATTAAATTTATATCAAAATTGGTCTTGTTTTGGAATTATGTACGAACTGTGCACATGTCTTGTTTCTCAATTTACACAACCAAACCAATTATAAATTGGTATATTATTTCAACATTATTTTTCAGCACTTTTTAAAAATATATAGGTACATTTTGAGTAATAAGAATAATATGTTCATTATAATTATGCGATACCCATCGTGAATGAGTAAGTAATATGTTAGCAACATTACTGACATTCTCTCCGTACGGTCGCTCTTTGAGCCTAAACATTGAATTAATACGATGTTGTCACCGTGAGAATAGTTAGCGAGTATTATAGTAAGTGCACAAGATATGCATCTTTGACCCGGCGCCGTCGGCGTGTGATAAAGTAGCTGTTTCTCGACTCACATTGCACGCAAACCATGAACTGTGCTCGTATTGTCTGCCCTACATATATTCCCTTCCCATAAAATTGCGATTTGAACGAAAAAGATCAAATTGTGAAACGCGCTTCCTGCTTTCCACTTGACAAGACACTGGGCTCAGCTTGGCGTCAATAATGCAACTATTGATGATAGATACAAAATAAATTATGTATTTCTTCAATAATCTTAAAATAAACACGTAAGTAAATAAACTATTGCCGTCAGTAGTAGTTTATAAAGACTTGCTATATTCATTGCCGACGTTTTTTACAGTAAAGTATCTGTATGGCTATTGTTATTTAGGTATACAATGATCAAATGGTTACTTATACATTACGTGTTCGATTAGTACGCCAAGTTAAAAAACTACATTTAATCATTTTAATGTTTTGCATTGAAAGTGTTATAAATGACTAATGCTTTACTGCGACAAATTTTATGTATACACGTATAGTTATTCTACATTGAGTGACTTCTATTTGTACTAAAAGTAAGAGCACTTATCCTAATGCATATTGTATGCATTATAAAAATTACGATGTAAGTGGAAAGGTAAATAGTAAATTATAGATTTGATAGTACCGTAAATGCTTAGCCGGGCCACTGTGATGTCATGTCCCCAATTTATTTAATTCGCACGTAGGCATTTTTTATTTTTATCATCTAATTTGTTAGAGTATCAGTCGACAAGGTTAAGGCCATCCAATTGCTGGTCTGGTGGCCCAATTGTCGTAATGCGTGCAGAGAACGCCGTGCGAACCGCCCTGGCACACTTACGCCTGAAACAGTCATCTAAGATACTTTTTGTACAAAGCTCTTAGGGGGTCGTGACTGTGAAATAGTGCATTACCGGCGGTAATACGATAGTTTGTTTTGAATTTTTCAACGTACAGATAATGGATGCAATTTAAATTCGCTCTGGATTCTTTATTGCTTTTAAATCATCGATCGTTTTACTTTCGACGGCGTTGTGGGTCAATGTTGTTCAGTGTATTTGTGGAGCGGTTGTGTTGGATTATACGTACAATTATCGGAGGCAGTCAAAGTCGTCGCAGGAAGGAGGTAGTTAGGCTGAAGACTTTATCTCAGGGCTATCGCTGTTGCATGTTCACTCCGCCCGGGAAATGTGGAAAACTTAATTTCATATTCATTTTAATCGACAGTTAATCAAATTAGCGATGTAAATACAATGCTTAACATTATTAATCGTTAATTTCGTATACTTCGTCGTTTATTGTGAAGTAAGGCAACATTTACAAAAATCAAAATCTAGAAATAAATAAAAATGCTTTCAAGTAATAATTAGTAGTATAAATTTCTTAACGGTGATTTCATTTATCGTTTTCGTATATGACGCGAGCTTATCGACGATTAGAAAAAATGATTGATCCCATCATACATATCAGACATAGTCAGTCAGTGCTTATGACAACAGTTTTTCCTGTACCAAATTGTAAATGGTAATTTGTTTCAGGTGGTATTCATATCTGATAAAAACAGTTACATCCCCGTGAGCATCAAGCCACGGTCACCATCGTCAGAGACGTCGTGGAGAGAACCGCCGGCGTGGGAGCGCGAGTACCGGCGACACAGAACCAATGGCAGTCGAGTGCAATGTGAGATATAATCCTTATTATTTACTGTTCAAAATTATTAATAACTGTTAAATATTTTATTAAGAGGGGATTAATTGTATAACTTCTGTAGAGTTTGACTATGAGACTGTAAAAGTAGAGTTTAGGCACTTCTTAGCTCCAGTTATTATAATTAAATTTCCGATAAAATATTTACTTCAATTTAAATGGTGTGGTATAAGTTATGAATGCACTTTACAGTTTACAACACATTTTATTTATATTTCATTTCATAATATCGAGGGTCCAGTGATAAAGCCCAATAAGTAGGCAAAAATCACAAATTGACTTTTTTGGCTCATCTTAATCGAAATTTTACGCTCTTTCCAAAGGTATCATCCAAGTAGCAAAAATCGCAGTAGAACTACTACTTCTTTGGTGCTGTTACCCAATAAGTGAGGGTATTTTTTCAAAACTGCAACACTAAAACACCCAAAAGGGACTTATCGGAAGAAAAAATATTTTTTCCTCACACTTAAACCACATAAGTTTATTTATTTTTATTTACAGTTGAATAAGTTTTTCTAAATCA
>LQNK01000742.1:38104-72423 GCA_001586405.1 Phoebis sennae
TTTGCCGCATTTTCACAATGTTTCGCACATCACATAGCGACATGGTAGTATAATGATTAATGATCATTACAAATAGATTGTGTGTTGTTTTCAAAAGGGCGGTAAATTCCAAATATGGTAAAAATATAGAAAAAGTATTTTTTTTTATAATAGCAGGCATTTTCAGTTTTTAATCCGTCTAAAAAAGGATAGTCTGGGGCTGTTGGCGATAATACTGACTGATGTTTACGTGTAGCTACTTTTGAGATCTTTGAGGGAGCTGGTATTAAATAGACGGTCTTTCAGATATTGAAGCAGAGTGCCAAGATGACTTCATGAAGATACGAGTGGGATTCAATGGATCGTTTTCTGGCTTGGTTTATTCTGCAGGTGAGTTTAATTTTTTTAATCATTACTATAAATTTAATACGAAAATCACGATTTTTTTCTTCAATGTAATTCGATATAATTTTATTATTAAGCTTGGGAATTTCGTCAAATAATAATTGACTATTATTTTCGTACATTAATTGTATGGGTGGAATTTTCCCGTTATTAAAACTGCGAGATAAAATTTATTGTATTGTTAAATCGCACGGCAGACCATACGGTCGAAATCACGTTTTATTCAATTCGATTTAATTGCCGTTAAGAAAACAATTATACCTGCCTTGTTTATAAAATATTTATTGTTAACGCCAAACTGACCTTTTTACCTAAATTACTGTAAGTTATAAAAATATTTTGGTAATAACAGTTAAGAAAATTGCTAGTGCAAATATTTGATAACCTTTATAAATATAGTAAACAAGTCATATTTCAAGCAATTTTTATTTCTTAGCGGGCACGGTGATCTATCCTTTGATTATTAAATGTTTTAAAACACTCTGTCATAAACACCTGATTCTTCACATTTTCATTCTATCGTTACATGTAAAATCCCAGTGATATGTTATATCAGATACAAAGTTTCCTTTTTTCTTTCTTCCTGTTACTTACACAACATTAGAGACTGATAAAATCGCTAACGATTGCATACCACCGCAGGGTATTCCTACGATCCCGACTGCATGTACATTAACGGGTCTGGTCGTGACTACTACGAGTTCTACATACAGCTGAACCGCTGCGGCACTCTTGGGAGGAACGGCCAACACGACGACACTAGGAAACATCCCACGGTGAGATCTATTTCCAGATTAATATTACAAGGCACATTAATATAACTGATGTTTTTGTTTGTTGATACGAAGATAAGAATATCTATCCTACTTTCGTAAAAAAATTATCATTTCAACACTTACCAAGTCCAAAGTTATTATTAATCCTTAGATATAGGAATTTGCTCAAACACTTAATAATATGAAACTCAGTTCAGAAGTTTCATGATATATATTCAAATTACATATCAATTAGATAATTATAGATTATTTCTTATTATAATGGATTTCATTAGACAAGCCCAAAGAGTCCAATTGTGTAAAACGTAAGCTTAGCTCTTAAATTTGTATTTATTTATTAACCAATATGTTTGTCGCAGAAGAACCTAATGTGGAACACGATCACGGTGCAGTACAATCCCTTGATCGAAGAGGAACTGGACGAACATTTCAAGGTCACGTGTGAATATGGATACGACTTCTGGAAAACCGTCACGTTTCCCTTTCTGGATGTTGAGTAAGTAATATTGTATATTGTCAGGCAAATGTAAATATTATTAAAGCAAGAACTTAATTAATCTTATAAGAATAAGACATCTCTGTTATCTATAATCCAACGTTCACTTTTTTAAGATATATACTGTTACAATCTCCGAGTTAATTTTAATAATTTTGAGGTTAGGTTATATCTCTCTGTACTTTTAGGGTTTGCCATCTAATAACATCGTGGTATATCAATAATGGTGTTATACACTTTAATGAAATAGATAGAAATGCGAAATAATAATAATTTTCATAATAATTCTACTAAGTACGAACATACAATTTTGAAGCAGTCCACTAAGTATTTGGCACACTAAAGAAATACTTCGATTTTACATGGATAGGGATAAACGGATTGAATAGGCACTGTTAACATGGAACTAATCGTACAGTGAAAGTATATTACCCACTAAGGCACGAACAAATGGACAGCATTAAATTTTGAGTTATTTATTTTATCGATTTGTGAGATTTGTTTGCATTAGCCTCGATTTTATAATCGACTGTGATCCAGTGAGTGTGAGATGACCTCGTAAAATGAATTTGCTTTATTTGCAGAGGTATGAAATGTATTGTGCACTCGAAATTGTTAGTTTTTAAGCGGTTGCGTGGAGAATGTAGAAATAGAAATTTTAAAAATTGTACTCAATAAAGTGAACCTAACTTTTTCTGCATGCATACTAAAATGAAATTAATTTTGTTAAAGGTGGACTTAGATAGACTAGATGCGGTATTTTACTTCTTTCTGCTATTTTTAGAGTATGGAGCAGAGAAGACATTTAAAATTTGTATACGTTAAATGAAAAAGGTTTCTGCTAAGAAGGGGAGTTTATGGATAAGCATAGTGGCTTACTTGATAGTACGAGTAGACCCACGCGGTCACACTTTTTTGCATACAGTATTTATTTATCAATCAATGGGCTATATCAATAAGGTTTTATTAGACATTATTTTATTCTAAAGGGTAGCAACTGGCAACCCAGTGGTGTTCACTCTTCAACCACCGGAGTGCTACATGGAAATACGATCTGGCTATGGTGCAACCGGCGCGCGGGTGTCGGGGCCCGTGCGAGTGGGGGACCCTCTGACACTGCTCATTTATATGAGAAGCGCTTATGGTAAGTGATATTATTATATTTTTTAGATAGTGGTAACAGGAATCCTCAGGAATAATCAGGAATCTAAATGGAAATTCATTCGGGGTGCGGGGTGACGGGAGCACGCTTATCATGATGTTTTTAAAGTCGGTCCAATAGTTTTAGAGTATATTCATTACACCCAAACAAACAAATAAGTAAACAAACAAAGTTTTCCTTTTTTTATTATTATTGTAGATGAAAGAGCTTATGCTAGGTCTACTAGGTATTTGCTCTGATATTATTAGATAATATCAAGATGATTTTTTGGGATAAAAATGTCTTTTACATGAGTGTATTCTAGACCTATGACTCAGAATAGGTAAATAAATGTTATTTAAACGATAACAAGAAGGCCAGTTGCATTCCGAAACGATTCGCTACGATAAAATGCAGCATCATTTTGGATTCTAAGTATAATTAGCTAACGTAAAAAGTGTTTGAAAACCGTTTGAACTGCAGTTAACTTTAAAGTTTTTGTTCTTAATCACTTAATAGAATTTCGATTTTGGACAATGGTCAGTTACAATATTAGTCTTACGGAACCAATTAGATAACGATTTTTACTTTTTTACTCTTTTGCTTAAGGCTTTTCTTAGACAGATCAAATCACACTACTTAAATAAATTATTTTCGCGTTTTTAGTGAATAATTAACATGCAGATTTTACAAAGCGTGTGTATAATTATAATATATATAAAAATGTACTTCGTATTTTTATAATGTAACATTATTTACTATTGAACTCGCCTGTTATTCGTCTCCATAACTCTTTCGCGGCGTCATATCTACCGTGGGAAAGATCTGGAGATATTCCTTATAAAGCGTTTGTCGGTTAATATCATTGCTAAAATCGACTGCCTTGACGTGACCGTCAGTTTTACTTGGAGCGGAGTAAACGTACTATTTTGATAGAAAAATTTATACGCCGTTTTTTATTTGAATCATGAAATCTCATGATGCAGGATTTTTACCTGAGAACTGAGTTTCTATAAAGGTTGCATGTCCGAATAAACTTTATTTTACACAATTTTTCAAGCGTTAAATCGTTTTACTATCGAATATGTAATCGTTAAAACTGTTACGAGATGGATCAATCAAATTGTATCATCAAGGGCAGAAGATTAACGGGTTGTTATGTATTGATCGCGTGCCATTCCTCTATCGCAAATCGAAAAGTTCATTGATCTGACTACAATAGAATTAACAAAACAGTTGTGGATAGTTCGTTGATTGAAAAATGTGTCAGTATCATCAAAACGGTAAGCATTCTTGAGGGCTAATTGCTGGGATTGGACACGGGTGGTAATGATTTGACTGTGAAACGAAATAGTTCATTAGGAATAGTCACGCTCCATCATGGGGCCAATATTCTAAATTCTATATAACTAAGGAATAAAACTATACTGTATCAAACTATTACTAATGTTTGTGCAATATTTTTGGTCCTATATAATCGATATACAGGTGTGGCGTAAAGAGTACATAATATGGCAACATTTTTTTTTATTTCATGATATTTATAGTCTTTGTTCTATTCAGAGTAAGGTTGAAACTATAATATAATACAAATAAGTTAAATATTAAGTTTGGAATAATAAAAATTAATGAATTACAGATGGCTTTGACATTGTGGTGAACGATTGCTTTGCACACAATGGAGCCGCGAAAAGAATTCAACTAATAGATGAATATGGGTAAGTTACATATTTGTTACTATTTGAATGCACTTGATTAAAAAATGAATTAATGCATATTATGATACAATTTCATATCATGTGAGGTATACATACGGCCGCTTAGCGATATGATCACAGGAAAGTTTTCATACGAAGAAGTCAAAATGGAGGTCGAAGTTTATTCACGAGTAGCCATGCCCTGCGGTTTTACCCGGGTAACTTTTAATCCCGTGGGAATTCCGGGATTAGAATTTTTTATACATTAGATGTTAACTTACAATAAGACAAATACATCGGTGAAAACCACATTAGAATCGGATCAGTAGTTTTCATGTGTTGCGTGCAAAACATACAAACAAAAAAATGTAATCACATTTTTTAGGTTCTGTATCGATGAAGAAGCCTCCTCGCTCATTATTATATTTGTTTAAGGTACAGAATTTTCATTTCTACATCTTTATTATTCGTATAGATGGCGTAGTAACAGGATTTGTAGATTATCCTCGCGTAACTTATCCTTCATTTAAGCGGTTTATTTATAAAGACATTATCGTTTCGCAGCTGTCCCGTCGACGACAAGCTGATCTCGCGGTTCCGCGGCTCGTGGTCGGAGGCGGGCGTGTTCGAGACGCAGGTGTACGCGTACATGAAGACGTTCCGCTTCACCGGCTCGCCCGCGCTCTACATCGAGTGCGACGTGAGGATGTGCCACGGACGATGTCCGGTGAGTACAATACCGGTACAAAACCGTCTTATACTTTACGTACTTTCAGTCATGGTGACCAATCTCGATGGACTAGCAGTGGAGGAGGTATTATAGTGCACATGTATTCTCTCATAACCAGACGGTTAACATACTCTCAGAGGCACGGGGTGTATCATCGCAGGCGACTTCCTGCCCCAGGACTGTTAACGATAATTTTTTGTCAGAAAATTTTGTAACATTTTTTTGGGCTCCACCCGGGATTCGAACCCAGGACCCCTTAATCTGTCAAAAATGCAACCACTAGCTTGCTTTACGAGTACGTAAAGACGGTCAACTTCAGATGAGGTATGACACGGCCGCTGTCCGGAGAATATACAGAAAAACATAAACATAAAACCTCGTTCTGATACATATAGAATTGTAGACGAGGTGGAACTGAAAACCTTATAGAAGTGTTGCCATGTAGGTCGCCTAAAACTGAAAAATAATGTTGATATTAATATATACCAACCGCGAATATAGTTGCAAAATTTTTTCAATAGCTCCAAGTTCATCTGCGTTAATAAATTTATAAATGTAGAATACTCATAATAATGTTATACTTTTCTAGTCTCAACCATGCCACTGGAGGAATATGAAGAGCGTCCGTCGTCGGTCGGCAGATGTCAGTGCAAATGTAGCGCCGCGCCTGTCGGAGAATATCTCTCTCTTTCAGTCATTACGGGTGTTGCAAGAGGGGGAAGAGGACGAAGAGATGGCGAAGTCTGGTATGTTGGTTTTTATCATGAATATAAATTTATATAGCCTCAAAGACTCTGAAGAATAAGTTATACATCGACATGAAGATAAATAAAAAAATAATTCAAGTTCACAAAGTCCCTCTCACTAATAGGTAAAAAAAAGTAGACAAATAGTTCGAACTCTTAGGCATAAAGGATGTATTTTTAATTTTTATAGAAAACTTCTGAACCCATGTAAAAATATATTTATGTTTTATACATATCTAATAATATATTGAAACGCATCACTATCACCTAAGAGAAATACATGAATAGAAACAATAACGAAACACTTTAATTTCATTTAATTATCTAAATTCTTCCGTCCTCAGTAAGTTCTTCTGTAAGCTCAGAGCGATTCTTATAATTATTATTAGTATAAAGTTGTTATGATTAGTCAAGGGACATTAATATACCTTATTACAAATACCATGTTTGATACCTATGTTTGCAAATTAAATAATTTATTTAATATCGATATAAATTTCCAGTGAACTCAGAGCGGTTATTATAAATTGTATAACGTTGTTATGACTTGTCAAGGGACATTAAAACTTTTGGATTAAACCTTATTACAAATACCATGTTTGATGACCTATGTTCACAAATAAAATAATATATTTAATATCAATATAAATTTTCAGTAGCAGAAGGGCAAACGTGCATGAAGACGTCGGCGCTATCCGCCATGGTAGTGTCGTGCGGGTTGCTGCTCGCCGCGCTCCTCGCCGCACTACTGGTCGCGGCGCGCGGCTGGCGACGCAGTGAGGGTAGAGCTCCGCACCACGCGTACGTACCGCATAAGGGACGTATCAAATAATTCACTAGGTAATGTATGAGGCGTATAGAATCAAGGGCAGCTAGGTGCCACAAATTTTAAAATTAACTGTTTACTACTAATTTTAATTAGTAATTAATATCATTATTTAGAATTAGTAGCGTAAAGCTGGTAGAACCAACAATATAGGCTCCAAAAACAGGATTCAAAATATACCAACGGTTATTTTATGACTTTTTTTTGATATTTTAATTTTTTTTTGTTTCCTTAAATTGGATGTGAACTGTGAAACACAAGCTGTATCTGATTTTGTATGTGTCATATGTACGTGTAATAATGTAATGTTTGTGACTGGAGGTCAGGAAATGGAGGTACCATTTTGGGACACCTACATCGTAAAGATAATTAAAAAAGAACACTTTGCAATATACAATATTTTAAAAATTGTGACTTTCTTGAACGCTTCTAAATACCTTTTACCTTATGTTATACAACACAAGCACATTGCAAATTAAAAATGTCAAAAGTTTAAACTCTAAACGGAAAGAATTTTGTGATACAAAATATTCATATTAATAAAAATATAATACTTACGTGACAAAATAATTTAAAAATGATTATTCTGATTTTTCATATTTTTAAACAGGCGCAAAATAAGTATTCTACGTAATTTTGTGATAAAAATAACAGGCGTTTTATTTACGTTTAAAAGTGAGTTAAAAGCATATTTTCTAGATATTGCAAATTCGACAAACTGTACAAGTAAAAAAAATAAGAAATTAATTTAACTAAAC
Source organism: Phoebis sennae (assembly GCA_001586405.1). Taxonomy (NCBI): domain Eukaryota; kingdom Metazoa; phylum Arthropoda; class Insecta; order Lepidoptera; family Pieridae; genus Phoebis; species Phoebis sennae. The sequence continues at coordinate 45,659 of LQNK01000742.1, forward strand.
TGTTTTGTAAAGAAAATATGCCTGTTTGCTTGCACCTTAAAAGAGATGTATTGTACAATGTCTTCAGTATAAAATATTTTTCATTAGACAAATTGTGAGGATTTATATTTTTTAATATTTTATAAAATATTTCTCCTCCTGTATGTCTTTTAGAAAATTGTATGAAAATTATGTATTAAATAGTGAACCGTATAAATAAAACAACATTTGCGGTTTTGTTTAGTTTGACGGCCGTTTTATGGCCACGATCTAAATAAAAATAAATAAAACTCATTAGATTTAAGAAATAAGTTATGTATAGTTATAAGTATTTATAATTACGCTAAGATAGTCTTTAAATGTACATATTAATGGTAAGATTATTTACTTAGCTTTATACTTTTATACTAATGAAATAAAAATAAAATTGAGGACGAAATCAAGCCGTTTGTTTTATTTTAATATTTAATGTAATATTTTAACATATTTTTTGTTAAAAGTGTTGCGAAAATCTGCTTTGCAGATATTTAATAATTGTTGGCAATTTTGGTGCGCCTATTGCAAAATGTAAAGTCCTTCAATAACTTTGTCCGTCATTTTGACATTGAAAATTGGGCATCGTAAGGCAACTTAACAATTGATAAACAGATTTTTAAATACATTATTAGAAAGGAGGGGATTATGCTTTATAATTTTCATAGTCATTTTTTAATAGAATTACATTTTATCTCATGACTAGCTATGACCTGAGCTTTCAATCACGTGGTAGACACGAATCTCCCTATTTTTTTCTCATGAAGTATTAGAATAGAATAAAATAGATTCAATGTTTCTATTTGAGTATATTGTGCCCATCAGTTATTTTACTTTTACTTTCGTAATTTTTATTTTTAAGGTGTACAATAAACTATTTTTGTTTATTTAGTCAATTAAATAATATTCTCTAATTTTCTAAAAAATAGTATTAATTAAAACACACATTATAAAACAACATGTATATTAAAAAAAACATAAAAAAGCAGCCACACATAAGAAATAGTATTGATTACACAAAAAGGTAACAACAAAAATGTCACAAAAATACTGATTTGATTTGTTTAAAACATAATAAATTCGTCTGAATAAATTGATTTACATTTGTTTATTTACAATAGTTTTACTATTTTCTATTTCTTCGGTGGGAGTGACTCTATAACGGAATTCAAGTACTTGATGGCACCTTCTAATATTTGTACTTCACATTCTTTGAGTAGCTTTATATTTTTCCTGCAACGAAAATAAAATGTCAAATTACCATTGTTAACGCAAACATTATTATTAAAATTGTCACGTGTATCGCTTGCGCTATATACAAGAAAGTTTGAAAGAAAGCATCTGTTTTTATCTAATTTTCATGCGGTTTGTACTGATACGATTTATATCTATGATCTAATGTTCTAAAACAGATTATTATACCTTAACTCTTAACACATAATATATTTTAGCATATTTCTTAAATGAATTATTACGAGAGAACAAGGCGTCTTTATATAGTAATTTAATAGTAAAACCAGTCGAAATTATTTTGTGATTTAGATGCAAGAAAACCAAACATTCCCTGTCTATAATGTTTTAATTATTGGAATTATTACTTACTTTAAATAAATATTTCAGTTATAAATTAATTAACTAAAATAAATGTAAGAATTTTAAAAATATTCCCAATTCTTACCTATTCAAATTACTATCGTCCTTCGTCTCCATTTTCTTATACGCGGCAATCAGAAGCCCACAGCGAGTCAGCAGATACTTGTAAGAGCGAGAGTCTACGTCGGCTCCCACAGCCTCCGCGCTCGGGCCCTCAGATGATACTAAATCGCCGGGAAGACCGTTTTGCATCCATTTTTCTAGCTCCTCTGAAAGGTGAAATTTTTACTGAGTTGAATGGATTTTTAATAAAATGTTTTTTTTTTATGAATTAAATTTTTTTATGGATTTTTAATGATAGAAATTATCATACAGCTAATCGTATCACACCACCTAGTATTTTTATGTATATTTTAAAGCGAGTATTCCATATTGAATACAAACGCTTTTTAGGGGATATTAAAGCGTGGTTCGAATAATAATGTAAAGAAAAATAATAATGTACATTATTATTTAACCTGACGTTTCGAATAAATACTTCAGATTAGACTTTCCCCGGACAAGTTTCATCAGTTCATCAACTTTTTTCACGGCGACAAATTTCAAACATTTTGATACTTTTATTAATAATAAGTTATTGTACAATGTAAAGACATAAACAATCTAACCTTTATTCATATTAAAAATTCTGATAAATGCAAGTAATTCAGGACTGATTGGATTGTCCTTTCTATACAAATAGTAATGCGTAACATTGGCGAGACCCAGCTTCTTCAGAAGAGATACTTTTGCTTCTCGGAGTGGGTCACTTGAGCTCACTCCTAGGGCCAGGGAGAGGGAATCATATCCATTGTTTGGGTAAACAAATCTGAAACAAACATATTTAATAAAACATGATTGTATAATTAAGGAAGTGGAGATAGGACATCGTTTTATAATATTAATTATCTTAAAATAGTGTAAGCAAATAAATACATTTTTTAATAAATATTTAAAGTAATATTAGAATTCATTTCTTTTGTATTTAATATAGAGTATATATTTCGATATCTACTATACAATATTATTATTCATAGTTATTATAATTATTAATTATCTATTTAACCATATAAGTGTTGCCTTTACCGATCGTTTTTCATATGTCCTACGTCCTAAGTTTCCTGGAAGAAATCGCTCTTGAGCGACAAGGCAGTCTCTTTGTAGAAATTTGTCTAATTTCATGTGCCGTTTTATGTGTTAATTGTCATTATTATTTACACAAATAAAGAATTTTCAATAAAAAAATACTAAACACGTATTCTATGAAAGATAATATGGCATTTTTCAATGTTATACCATTTCGGTAATGGTAATTTATTTTTCTAATCAACGTGTTCTTATTACATATGATATAATACGAAACTAGTCTATTATGTTGTTAGATAATGTGCTGATATTACAAGTATGAAATTGAATCTTTCATATAGTCGGATACATTTTAAATCCATGTTATATGTAGTAGCTTCTACTAGCGGCTTTGCTCCAATTCAAGGTCTGTCAATAACAGGTATCCAACCGATAGCCTGATCCGTTCAGTAGTTACGGAATAATTTACGCACAAACATTATAATATTAGTAGGATAGTATAGTTTTACAATGTATTATATTTTTACATCTGCGTCGTATACGTACTGCGTACAAAGTATTCTATAGTTCAGCGGTTCCCAAACTTTCCGCGACGCACATACGACGTCCTTTGTTTAGACGCCCTAGTGTCAGCGGGGGTAGAGTTCTAGTTTCAAACAGGATCAAGGGGACAGATAATCGGTACGAATCAATAGGGAGAGGGGAAGCAATGACGCCTATACCTCCTGCGACGCACAGTTTGAGAAACCCTATAGTTCATTTCTTATTGAATAATCGTCTACCCCCTATTTACTCCGGTCCAACATTCACCGATACTTGTAATGTATGCATAACACCGTGATATAATTGTGCGTAACACTTACATCACTTGTCTAATGAGTTATGTCAGAGCATTGTTTCAAAATTGTTTGTGATCTATTCCCATCACAATAACGATGTTCTTTAAATTAAGTCTTGTTGTTCAGACTATTCATGATGCAAATATTAACTTTCTAGTACGTGTTATAAGATAAATGAGAACTATTTATCTGAAAGCCAAATGAAAGAACCAAATTGTTCAATTTCTAAAGTAGGTAATCAATAAGGTACTAATTGGGGATGAATTTTCAAAGATTAAGCTTCACGTTGTTATCTAGTTCTAAAGTTTGTTTATTAAAACGCTCTGACTGTCTAAAGTTCTAAACAACAGGATAGATTTGATTTTTTTCTTTTTATTATCATCCGGGATATTTAGCAATATGCTACCATGCGCGTTGGTACCTACTTTTATCTATATGAATTATTGGCTTGTATATCATTGACAATTAGAAGCGTGGCGCCCGAAGGCTTAGTTTTTTCTCATCTGAACGTAGTCGCCACTCTCGACCAGCGTGGCAACTGGCTTCCCTCGAAACGACTGACCCTAATATAATAAAAAGGAAAATTTTTTTTGTTTGTATTGAATTAGCTCTGAAACTACAGAACCGATTTAGATGAAATTTTGTACAGAGATTGTTTGAACCCCAGTAATATAGGATAGTTTTTATCTTGGAAATCCTTCGGGAGCGCGGGTGAAACCGCGGAGCTCGGTTAGTATAATGTATTTTCGAACTGAAACATTTATTTTTGGTTTTTTATAAATGAACTACAGTTCACAGTTTAACATAGTAATTGGGTACAACAAGCATAATATATAAAGTAGTTCTTTATAAACGTACCCATTATGAAGCAATAGATCTGCATTAGATCTGGCGCCGTAGAAAATGAAGATCTGATCTCCCGCCTTGAAGTTACGCAGCGCATAACATTCGCCCCGGTTTAGATCTTTGTTGAAGTCTGTTGAAATCTGAAATATTAGCATTTTGAGTCAATTCTCGTTTTCCTCATTAAGGCATGATGCAGAAGTAATTTCCATCTGTTTGACGACCGGATTGGCTATTGCTGAACCACTGCTCAGCAATGGTCTATTGCGCCGGAGGGTGTGGGTTCGATCCCCACGAGCAGGAAATTATGATGTGATGAACATTATAATTTTCTACTGTCTGGGTGTTCATTTATCTATAATATGTATGTATTTACAAAAAAAAGTATGTTTAAGTATGCCTATCAGTAATCTGGTTTCCATATTACAAGCTTTGCAATGTCCAGGAATATTTATTATTGTTTCACTGATTTTTAGAGGAAGTATACTAGGCAGATAAGATGAGATTTTTCTCACGATCGAAACCCAGTAAGAACTGAGTGCTATGTCTCAGTTGTAATGAGCAAATTAAAAGTAATTTTCTTTGTAAAGTAAAAATTTAGTTCAGTGCTCAGGGGATGAGATTGTATTGTACATATTATGATTCTAAGCAATAACATACATCCTTAATCCTATCGTTTTATCAAAGTTTCTTTCACAATTTTATTCTGCAAGTGTTCAAAAGTTACGGCACATCTTCCTGAAAAGCAGTTTACTCTACTTCATAAACCAATGATTGTATTGACTTATATTATTTATTTTCGTTAAATTTAAAGAGAGATTTTGTATCTCTTACATTTTTTTTATAAATGACTTCTTATAAAAAATATAGAAATATATTCCAACCTTGCCATGCTCATGATTGCACATGTCCCACAGAGGTATGAACGCCGTGGTGCTTTGGTCTGCCAGCTGTATGTGGTTCTGCCGGGTCATCACCGTCGACGCAGCCCACCTGAAACAAATCACATTTAATGAGAGAATTATTTAATATTTTTCAATTATTCATTTTAATTCATATTATTAATTTCTTTCATATCGTATTGAACACAATGTACGCATAGTATTCTAAAGATCGTAACATTATGTGCATAGAATGTCACACAAGTGCGTCCACTGGTCCGTACCAACGATGGTACATACCAGTGGACGCACTTGTGACGTACGAAACGCATTTTCTTTACAATGCGTACGATACTGATCTGTGTACGCCTAACTTTAAGGTTTCCATTATGAACATATGTGTGTGTAATACAAGTGATATTTTCCTTAGGCAATGTGTGCTATCTATGGGCGTCTAAAATCCTAGAAGACGTCCTATGGGGATAAAATAGCTCTTTCGGTGCTAATTTTGTTTTGAGTGCTTGTTTTAATTTAAATCTTTTTGAGGAAGTCTGCTACATAATTTCAATTATGATTATAAAATCGTTGGACGTAACGAAAGGATATGCCGGTACATATTTGCATAACATCCGAAACATTGTAGACAATATTTTCAAATATCTTTTTGCCTTAGTTGACGCTGTAACGGATAACACTTTTGACTGTTTATATTTTTTTAGTTGTTTAGAATTTGAAGCTTGGTATAAACATAAAAATCAGTCTTAAAATAAATCCATATGGCGGCGAAAAGATAAAAACGGATAATCATATAGTACATAATGTATACGTAGAAAGCTATGCATATTTCTGAATACAGAACATATAATCTTTGTTTAAACCCATACATTATTTAACCACAAACTAATCTTTTATGATATTATAAAAAGAAGTTATGCAATTTCGTAGAAATTACCGACCAAATTATTGAGTGTGGTTTATGCCGCAATATGATTACTTTCAAAAGGAAGCCATGTTTCAATTACTGAATAATGAAAATATTACAATGTTGCAAATAAATTGATTCCAAAATTAAGAAATAAATTTCCTTTGTCTAAAAGTACAGTTAGGAACAATATTGAGTTTGTATTTTAGCAAATGTTCCGCCCTTTCACGTTGTAGAACAAAATTATAGATTGTGCGGGTCAAAAGATTGCCAATATAAATTGCTATGTTTCTAGAACCCATTTGTATACAGAGCGAAAATTATATTAAAAACACACTAGAGAATAACAAAGTACTTACAATTCTTAGTACTATGACCATTGAAGTAATATAATGTTTTACAAGTTAAACTTTCGTATTAACAAAAATGTTGCAGAAAATATTAATACTTTCGATAAAACGAACGAATTTTCTTGTGTAGAGAAGTCCGGAAAAGAGAAATGTTGAATAAAAAATCATGACTTCTAATTCCATATTTTTAGTTTCAAACATATTTGAGTTCTAATTTCGTAATATCCACGGTGCGACAAAAATTTGGTTTACATAATTTGTCTGTATTGCATGAGTGACTTTACACTTTAAAGGCAATGATCAAACACTTACATAAAGGCCTACATGAATCGTCAACGTTTTTAATTTCAAATTGTAAAGGTGCGTCGACACTTAGCCTGTTTAACGAACCATTACTATTTATTAGTCTTGCATATCTTAGAAACTTCTCGATTACAACTCGCTTTAGTTGTACTGTGTCATTTATTATTAAAATTATAAAGCAAAGTACTAAAATATATTCTAGGAATGCACTGTATGCGATCAAGTACCCACCTATTCATTTATTCAAGGGTACAATATTCTGTAGTTTAAAAACTTCAATATGTATAAATTAATTTTAAATGGTTGCAAGACACCTCAATTCCGACTAGAAATTAGAAAAGGTGAAAATAGAAAATTATGAAAGTCATTTCAAACATAAATTCTATTGTCATATAAATAAATAATATTGACAACGAGTATCGGTGTTTTTAATGTATATTTGCTTTGCGTTATACAAAACTCAGCATAACAAATATAATATCTTAAGCCACGTGTATCTGAACCACAATCGCACACAGATGTTCTACATCGATCGCGCATGTCATTTACAATAACGAGCTTTTTTCCAACAATCTATTATGACGAGGCGGAGGAAAGTAAGAGTTCATGTGAATCGCTAACAATGACCCATACGTGGGGAATGCTTTCTTCTCACAGGGCTGTGCAAGGAACTGTTGAGGAACCATTTGTGTGCAATGATATTTCTGACCGAATACTATTAGTAATCTTAATGTATATAAATTACGTGTCACAGTGTTTGTCCGCGATGGACTAACTACTTAACCGATTTTAACCAAATTTTAAACACCGTGTGCAGGTTGATCCAACTTGAAAGATGGGATAGTAGTCCATGCGTGCGAAGCCGCGGACGGAAAGCTAGTAATATTATAAATGTAATTGTTTCGATGTATGGATATTTAGATGTTTGTATGTTGATGCGTGTCAATGACGCCGCAACTGAGAAATTAATATTGATGAAATTTCTAATACAGGTAAGATTTTACCTAGGCAGAAGTTTATTAATAGTAGATGGTAAATATAATTATAGATCCCTAAAATATTATCAATTAGCAAAAGAGATAACTTTATATTACAAAATGCGAAAAACTTACTAAATGTCATCCACCTTAGCGAACAATAAAATTAATTTAACCGTAGCGCATTTCCTATTACGGCTGCTCATTGTTATCTAATGTTTATCTCTGATTATTTATGCGACAACGCTTCAAAGAGTTATTTAAACTAGTTATTCTCCCATAAGTTACAAGCACCGAAAGGGAAAACTTATTAGAGTACACTTACTAAAAAGCCGTTGTAATCGCGGCCGAGATGCCGGCGTGGAGTTATGCAACCGTTTTACATAATTCATTATCTTGACTAATTATGTGATACGTTTTCACAGTTCATAATGTTGGAGGTGAAATTGTTACCATTGGATCGTGTTTTCGTTTCATAGTGGAATTTTACAAGAATTCTCTCAGCTATGGCATATGCCTGTGAAGCAAATGCCAACGTACATACCTATTTGGAATTCTGTGAAATTAATGGCAAAACCGCAAAGATTTTTACACCGCCTGGGGATTTTAAGTGACAAGAAAATTCGATGTATCTACTATTCTATTTCATAATTATAAAACAAAGGAACTGAATAAAGGATTGCAAAAAAATATTAACAAAGCACCAAAAAATATTCTCTATATACACAGATGTGTATTGATACAAGAAGAGTAGCGATAGCATACCTACGCTGTATTTAAAATTATATGAAAATACACAATGGAGTACACCAAAAATATAATCATATTAAAGGTTTCCTCATTAAGATGAATTAATGGTCACTATTCAAATAAATGCGTGAGTGTAGTAAAAGTGTCACATCTGAGGCCTTGCGCAACGTGTAATCTTGTAAAACAGCAGTAGAAAACAAATGCCGGCGAGCGAGGCGGCGTGAAAAATCCAAATTCACAGCCTGCTAGGAACACGGAAGTAAAGTAACCAAAGAGATGAAGTTTCCTCACCTCTTAATATTTCGAGTTGTGTTAATTTTTACACTACTGTTGTACAGGAAACATGCATGGAGTAAATTTAAATCATAAATATATTTGTTAAAATTAAAATTTTTAAAGATTTTTGTAAACCAGAATGGGAAGACATCAGATTTCATAATATTTATTGTAATTAAAAAAAAGAGCTAAGTATAAAATAAAATACATATTGGGCAATTATTCTGAAATATTTATTAAATAAAAATTTTCATGTAGTTAATTTATAAATTGTTTAGGCTTGGTGGTTTAATTGGGTATTAAAACATTGTTATTTTGATAAAAAGATGAGAAATATAGTATTTGAACAGTCATACATAATATTAATAAAGATTTATTTGAATTATTATTATAGAAACTTATTCATTATTTTAATGACTTTATTTCGAGCGCAATATATTATTTCTTACACAATCGTTATAATTATATGTGATATTTTTATTTTGAATATGTTACGTAATTTTTTGAATAAATATTATTATAATAAGTTACAATATTCTCTCATTATTCAGCAACATTTACATTTATGTATCAAATTCGATCTGATAAGTTTATCTTTAACATTACTGCAAGTACTGTTTTGCTCATGTTAAAGAAACATTACAAAGATTTCTTTGGCAATTCAATTTCTACAACGTCGTTCATAAATAACCATACAAGACTTCACATTTCGCATGCAAATAGACTCTCAAAGCATTTCCATATATTAAATCATACATCCGATTATATGGAATATTGATTCTTTAACAGATAACTGGTGCATTCCTCATGGCAGACGACGCGGCACCGGATTCCGTTTCACATAATGACCAGCGATCATGGTCATAATTCCTCTTACGTTATGGAAATCTGCGATTCTTTTAATAGAGGTGTTAAGTCACAATGCGTGTCTCCCGTAATTGCTCTTCTATACAAGGAAAATTCTTGATCTAGAGAGATATTTGCCCGTTCCTGTTACTAAACTTTCTTACATTTTCCATGTGGAAATTAAGTCCACTGAGGCATGAATCATTGGCTTGCGTCGCATAATTTTGAAATATTTTTCATTATTTTGTTCGAGATAAAATAGATAGGTTTTAACACATTTTATACATTTAACCGCCCAAAAAATAAATCTCTATTTATTATTATGACTTAAAGAAGTCAGAATAAGAAATATTATATCTAAAACAAGAATAACATCCATGATTTAATTTTAATGTCCAATCCATAATTTAATTTGCTATGTTTATTGATATTAGACTTTGCATGTATATTTTTTACTACATAGTAGATGAACAAATTGTTATGACTTTGTGTGCATTGTTATAAAGATGTTATTGTTTAAAAGTTAATTTGAAAATGTATATTCATCAAACAAAATGAACAAGCTTCTAAGTTCATGAAGCCACATGCTAACCGCCGCTCGGCACTCGCAGCCGTCGTATCGCAGCGCGCAAACGTATAGCGATTCACTTTCACGTTCGAATAAAATAAAAACGGAGGGAAACTCGCGCGAGAAATCTTACATTTTTCCCCACTAATCAAGCAGTTAGTTAATTGCCGCCGACAAAACGACACTCGATAACGGCGTGTTTACAAATATACCGCCGATAAGGGTATACAATCGATACAGTGCATGTGCGAATCGATAGATTTGCACTTTCTTTCCTAAACCCTTCATTCTTTTCAACTCCTTCTAGCAGACTTTACGTCTGTTACTAATTGACTTAGTGAACATTGTGTGTGATTAAGTGCTTTTAGTGTTTTGTTGTAATATGGGTAAAACGAGAATAACCATGACACTACTGAGTACGTTAGCTGCGCTGGTTATTATTGTGCATACGGCAGAGGAGGAGTACGAGAGGGCCCAGCGAGGATTGCGGGCTAGGTCTTTGGAAGTGGAAGTACCTAGCTATGAACAGGTAATATTCGATTAGATATTTAATATAACTAAAGAAAGGAAACTATTGATGGATATTTAACAACCCTCAATATTTAGAAATTATTGTTTTTATGTAGTTTCAAAATAATATTAGCGGTAATGGATCTGTAACTGAACTCCCACATAGACATATGTTTCAAAATTATATAATTTTTAATATAAGTAGTCAATTAATAATCTTACACAAAAATAAAATTATGCAGAGCCGCTCTGAAAGAAATATTTTTTTACATTTACAGTTTTAGATTTTTGTAGAACAAAATACTTATATCGGATTCTCCTATTAATTCAAATTCTCTCATAAATACGACAGCTCATAAGGATAGCTATTTGTTGGTAACAAATCTCGCAAAAGCTACTGTACGTATGACGATAGAACTTTATAGTAAAGCGTTGGACAACACAATCTATATTTTACTAATAATCGAGGTTCGGTACAGCTACTACAATAAAATATAAACCATTATCTTGACGGAATTCCTCGCAAGAAAGTTGCAATATTAATTAATGCATCTATATATTATAGATATAATATGTGCATGTAGTGTTATATTGTCACGCATCAGTGTTAAAATAAATGTCGAGTAGGTATTCTTTATTTCTTTTTATAGATTCGAATATTTAATTGATAATATGAACATATTTGTAGCTCAACACTAATTAAAAAAACAGGAAGATACCAAGTAAAAACTTAGTAATGTTAGAAACATTGATTAATTAAATAACTGTAGTTTTCTTTTATAACGCTTGTTATAGCATGACAAAAATATTCAAACGAATTAAATACAAATCTAGCCGTGAAGTTTTCTAAAAAATTACAGTTATATAACTTGTTACAACAAAATTTCTAAGTATTTACCATAGTTATATAAATATAAACGTTATTTCTATAAATATGATTGGCATAATTTATTCGTTGCGTAATAATGCGCTGAACTTTATACATATTTGCATGTTTTATGTAAATGCTCTGCTTTCATCGGGTGTCTTAAATTAAGTCGCAAATTAACACGTCCATATTGATATATGAAATTATGAAATAAATTGTTTTAATTGAAATTGAAATACTCGTTTGGATGGTATTAAAGTTTGGTCCTAGTTTAGCATAATAAAGGTATCAACAGTCGAGGTGAAATAAGCGAACAAAAGGAATAAGCGAAAAACTTGGCTCAATTTAACATCCGATTACAGCAATATTTAAAGTAACATCTGATTTTTTAATAAAAAAATCAGATGTTACATAAAAACCAGATTCGGTTGCATATTGTTATGTCAGGCCGGAATAGCTGAACGAAATTATGCTAGTAAACCGTTAGAAATAACTCGGGTATTGTTCTTATACAAAATATGTAGGTTAACTCATTTAATAAGTCAAAATCAAAGGATAGAAAAACCAAATAAGCTTTTGATTTCTAATCTAGTTCGGAAATAAAAAGTCGAGAATATAATTTGTTCAATATAAGTTGTGTTAGTTACAATGAAATTGTAGAGCCATTAAGCCGGAGACCGATTTTACGAAAGGATTTTTTTTTCATACATATTATCCGAAACTATTACAGAAATCGCTTGAGGAATTTCTTACATTTACATTATTTATATTGCTAGTAAGGATTGATAAACCTTTCTTAACATTTGTTGCTTAGACAAGTTTTCTATTTTCCAGACTTTTGTAGTAGATATAGGAAGCGGTGTTAAATGTAGTATAAACCGTTGAAATATAATGCGTTTACATAGTAGCTTTAATCAACGGTGGGTAGTAAAAGATTTAATAACTTAAGAAACTCACTATTGTTTGGATTTAGAAGGCTTCATTATAATCTGTAGCTCGCAAGTAAATAATAATTTATATAATTGATCAACGATATATAAAACCGATTTTAAATCTACATAACATTCATCGTTATAAATCTTATTGAAATAAGTATATATTCTTATAATTTAAGAAGCCCACAAATGATTTGATTTAAGTAATGGAAATATATGTGTTCTAAATATTGAGGCGCAATTAAATCAAATTATTTATACATATTATTGGAATGTGCAATGTAAAGTTAATTTCCATCATTAAAGAGTCTGACGTGATGACTTATTATGAAGATACAATCTTCTCGATGAACAATAATCTTAATATTATGTAAAGAGATGCAAAAATATTGATTGTGAAAGTACAATATTGCAATCGAATGCAAGTATACACATTTTCTGTTAATAAGAAAGTTTAATTGTCTTTATTTGTAACTCGTGTTGAATTTTATTGATAATTGTGTCGTAAATGCATGAAATGAAAGCGAATTATGTAGCGACACTACAGAGAGTAATTAAATTCATTATTTATTGTATATGTTTTTAAATGTGGTCATAAAACTAATTGTTTTAAGTAAAGACAATTTTAAGCCGTAATATATAATTATAAATATATGCTGAAGATGTATAGGGTCTTCCAAAGCTGATTTCCCAACTTTAAATTCAAGTAAAACAAATGATTTGTCAGATATCATAGAATTTTTTTACGTTAAGGTCTTTCAAATGATTAAAAAATTTAGATGTTGCATACATTTTGCTTTATTTAAATTTCAGTAAATAACCTTTGAAAGGCCAATTACTCTCATTAAAAAGAAAGCTTCAATAATATGTTAATATCATTTGAGATTTACTTGCAAGAATATATCGGAAAATCTGTTGGTTCTACGTTTAGGATTAATAAAATAAATAATTATAGCAAATTATAACATAAAATGTAAATTAAAAATTTCTGTGGCAACATTAGGGCGTATAAAATACATAGTATATATACATATATGTTACCCGCTATAATGTGCATAAAAATATGTTCACTGTATTCCTTCACTTCCATAACACAATAGGACGGAAATCCTACACAACCGGAGATAGTAAAGAATCCGGACTTTATTGATTTTATAAAAACAAGGTCTAGGAAGGTATAGCAGCATGTTTTATCAATTACTATATTTTGTTTATAGCAATAATGGGAATCCTTTTAAAACGCTTTACTTTCTAGTTAATTTTATCCCGAAAGTATCAATATGAATTTAAGATTTGAGCATAACCTTAATCCAATCCTGGACTAGGAAACTCTAGTAAAGTAAAACATATAGTTGAAAATGTCACAACCCTCATTTTCGGGGTAGTTAGAAAATCACTTGAAACAATAACCATTTGCAAGTTTTAATAAAAAAAAAAAAACTTAAAAGAATATCATATCGCACAGTATTTGACACCGCTTATTAGTTATGACGTATTTATTAGCAAACTCATACTAAACGAAGTCGAGACTCTAGCGCTTAACCGGTCAGACCACTTTCCACTTTCCGAACATTATGACATACAAAGTTTTATAACGGCTTTCTTCAATATCGATGAGATAACCACAATTTGTATTGAACTATTGACATTTGAACTTTATGATTTATCTAATGACTTCAGGAAGAATACATTTGAGATGTTGTTTATTGCAAAAACTATAGGTGAAAACAAGTATATGAAACCAAATTGAAAGACCGATTATAAAATAAATTAAATTCCTTTTTTATAAAATTCTAAATAGATATTATCAACTTCAATAAGCTTTGAGCAAATTATGTCATCTACCGTCGAGGGTTTATGATTCGTAGACAGCATTCATGATACAGTACATGTTTTAAACTTAAATTAAACGTGTATTTGATATGTATATTAATTAATTAATAATATTATAATCAAAATATTTTATTTCCACATGCGTATTAGTACTTGTATTATAATTGATAAATGTTCTTCTATTTTTCAGGCGTGGAGAGCATTAGAAGTGGATCCAAAATTACCAGAAACGCCCCAAAAAGATGCATGGAATAACGATAACCCAGATGAAACGATGAAACGTAGAAGAACGTCACGGAAAAGAAAACGACGGCCACAGGTGCAATCAGATGACCTTCTACCTCAAGAGAGACATGTATTTCACAGCGATGTTCTACCTCGCAATCAAGAATATTTCGTTACACCGCCTGAAATGATTAGGCGAAGGAAGAAAATAAATCGTCAAGATGCACGAGACAACGACGGGTCAGATCGATGGGGAGATCAAATTGGAGTAGAACGGCCAGCCAGGAGACGAGGTCATCGACGAAAGCGTCCCACTACTACGGAACGAGAGCCAAGATTGAGTGAGTTTGATGGTTTTAGAGCTCATGAACCGATTCTTGATGAAAACTCGTGGAGTAACATTGCAAATGATCCATTTAACGAAAGACCCTTTAATACAACAAATAATCAAGAAAATAGAGAAGAAACTGAAGACAAGGACGATAAACTTACATTCACTTTCAACACGGAAATAGATGACGAAGACTCCTTTCAACCCCAAAATAATGAGAAGATTATTACTTCTGAGCATCTACCAGAACAAGGCGATCGGTCATTGTCAGAATTTTCATTAGAATCGCTCATTAGACCAATTTCCGCTGATCATTTAAAACTAAAGAGAGATAAAATAAGAGAAAAGATGAAAAACACAGATAGCCAAAGAGAGAAAGCATTAATAAAGGTAATAGGTAACTTTTTATTTTGAATATAGGTATAGCAAGATTATATATGTTTCATAAGAAAAAGTTAAGCTCTGTATATATTTATTTAAGTTTACAAAGTTACTTTAAGTTGAAGGGTATAAATCGTAGTACAAATGGAGCATCACGAGAAATAGCGAAGAGTATGAACAAACTAATACCACTTTGCAAGAAAATGACACTAGAAGAATATAAAAATATTAAAGTTGAAGAAGCTATCAGAATGGTACATTTAAATTAATAAGTAGAACAGAAACATAACAAATCATAAAGATTAATACCAAATTAACTGTTTTATAAAAAATATTAATGAAAATTTTTCAATATCTTACATACCACATCATATAATCTATGTGTTGCACAGTAATCATCAAATTAACATAGTAAATAATACAAAATAATAGAAGTGTTTTGTTTATAATGTGCAATATTAATTTGAAAGTTTGTGCAAAACTTAAAGAGATTGTAACAATTTTAATTACATTTTCAGGAAAACGAACCATTGGAACCTCAAGCATTAAAGGCTATATTGAAACGATCAAATGGTCGAAGTTTGAGCGAAATTTTGCAGCAAAATAATCTGTCCCTAAGTGACTTACTGCAAGGGAGAGAAGAAGCGTTAGCTTTGCTAAAAATCAGCGATTTAAAAGAAAATAACACAAATGTAAACAATGTCAATAACGTAAATAACATAGAGGAGATTAATAATTCCAAAAATCTTGAACCTGAATTACCAGTGATTCAAGATGAAATTCACGAAATAAACGACAATAAGGAAGTCAACGATAATAAAGAAACAAGCGAAATTGAATCCATTACGGAACATTTACCAACAACTGTAGATATCATGGACGAAAAATCGGCAACACAACAAATAGTTGAATTAAATTCTAATGATGATGTAGAAAATACTACTCAAATTCATACAAGACGACGATTTCCATTTCACGTACGCCGAAGATTACGCACTCGACCCTTTAACAATACGAGAAAAGGACAGTTAAGTAAGGATTTAATAGCACTAACCTCAAGGAAGTATCAAAATAATAGGAACATACAAAAATCTAAAGAGTGGGTTGAATTTATGCCAACTAATAAAAAAATTAGGAAACCGACAAAGGAAGACGTCAAAACCACTAATGAATCTGAAGATCACATAGTCAGTGAAAATAATATTATGTCAACAACGGTTATGTTAGAGGATTCTACAGAGCACTCCCAAGAAACTGTTAATACTGATATACCTACAACACAAGCAAGCTTTTTCGACATAAATACTGATTCTTTTAAGACAACTATTGTCTCAGAATCTGATATCAGTAATACACCAGAAGGTGATGAATTCATCACAACTGATAATGATGAAACTATACCAACTACGGCTCCAATTACAAGTACAGAGAAAATTATTACCATAACACAAAAACCTAGAATTCATTCACACATAAGACCATCTCTTAACGCTTCAGAATTACGGAGACAGGCCTTTAATAATAGACTGAATAAAAAACGATTGAAACAAAAGAAGCTATCCGGTGAACAAGCTGACGAAGACGTAAGGAATCATGTTTACGGAATGGGTAATTTAGTACCTGCCTCCGAATTTATTGCCAAAACGCAACAAGCAACGACAAATATGGATGATCGGAAGAACTTTACTACCTTGGAAGATTTTATAGTTACTGAATCAGCCGCAAGACCGCAAAATCGTTTTAAATCAACTAAATCACCAAGTGGGATGTCATCCATAATTCCTAAGATTCAGCCCTACATGTCTGTAACAGAAGATTCAGCGAAATTTGAAATAGAAGAAATACTTAATGATACACAAAGTAATTATATAACAGAAACTTTACTTCCATCTTCATTATTGCTATTTTTTATAAGTATACAAATATATTAATTATGAATATTATTTTTCAGCTAGAGCAAGAATTTCGAGAATATTGAAAGAAAGAAATATGACATTGAATGAATTGGTAGAGCATAGGGAACGTGGATCGAGCCATGTGCACTTAGCAGATATCTTTCACAATGCTTCAAAAGAACCAAATCCTCCAGAGCCATTTTTGTCTAAATCTCTCATCGAACCTATTTCTAAAGAAACGTATCCTTTAAGAGCTCTTTTGGAAGCAAATCTTCACGACCCCAAGTCTAATATAGACCTAAGTGCGCTTAATTCGAACTATCTGAATATTCCTGTTGTTATGGACTTTGGAAATAATGTAAATGAAAACGGTGAAAATATGGGCATAATGTCATTATTCAGTAATATAAGTAGGAGCAATGAAAATGTTGAAAATAGTGAACATTCTGTTACAACAGAACAAAAAACTTCATCAAATAACGAAAAAACAAATGATCAGAAACCTGGTCGTGAGGCTCGTTTCTTTAATTCTGACAAAGGATTAGTAAACTGGAATGATATATTTAAACTTCTTCATAGTAACCAATCCGAATCCGAAGAATTACTGCAGTCAAGAGGTAAACGTAGTGTATTATAATTTTTATCTCTTACTAGCTGTACTGATTAAATGGCAACTCCGGGATTAAAAGTAACCTATATGTTATTCTGAACCCTTATCTATATGTATACCAAGTTTCATCACAATCGGTTCAGTAGTTTTTGCGTGAAAGAGTAACAAACATCCATACATCCATACTTACAAACTTTCGCCTTTATAATAGTAGTAGGATTAATGAAAAATTTAATTTTTTTTTCTAATTTTTCAGCAAAGTCAGAAACGCTAAAGAAAATTATACTGGAGGAAGATGAAGACGGCGACAGTGTCATTGTATTCGAAGACTTACAGCACCTAAAAGATAACAACGTCGCATCTTCAAAAGAAGAAAACCTCGAAGTTAAATTGTTTGAAACATTAGAAGACAGACCCACAACTCCTATCTTTAATACATCTAGTAACACACGATCGGTAACTGTGATTACAGCGAGTATTATAGGTCTGGCGCTCGTTTTGTTCTTACTCACATATGCAGCATTTAAATGGAAACAACAAAGTAAAATAATCGAAAACAAACAAAGCGTCATTGAAGAAAGAATTCCATCACCAGTATTCGAAAACAGAACAGGCAAGAATAATAGTAGCACGCGAAGCAAAAGTCCTATGCTCACTTCAAACATTTATTCAATCAATACATTAGATACGCACGCGGGCGCCGAATCGCCCGAGTACATGTGGGACTCATTGAGGAAGCCATTCCAATAGATTTTAATGCATTTGTGTAAAATTAGACTGAAATTAAGCATAATTTATTTTACTTTAAATAATTGGATAAGAAAATCTTAAATAACATAAAAAGTTTCTATCCAATACATTACGCTTAGCAGGGCTAAGAATGATTTGTGAATGAAACAATATTGTTATTGGTGTTCAGTATTAAGTGGCAAGTGCAATAATTAATGTCACATGATAATTTATTATGATTGTGTATAGTGTGTATATCCAGATTTGATTTAATATATTAGTAGTTCTTAGATTGAGTTTTCATTACGCTTACACCTGTACTTGTACTTAAGCTGACACATGTACCTTAGGACTGTAAAAACTACATTGCTTCAAAATCCGAAACCTGCAAGTAGTACAGGAAATGCTTTGCTACGTAAAAAAAGCAAATAAATATAACGAGATAAATATAACAAAATTAACTTAAAATATGCTGACAAATCATATTCCATAATAACAGTCAGAAGCATATACATTATACATATATCTGATCGTGGGTAGATTAGCAAAAATATCTGACGCAAGGATGAGTTCAATAATATCTGACTCACATAAACATATCTGACATCAATTAGGTGGCAATACATATATCATATATCTAATAATATTCATCACTAACCTGTAATTTTCAAAAGTAAATATATCTTGTAAACTTTTCAAGGCAGGTACATCTGGTTTATTTATTTTGTGCCAAAAATATGCATATTGTCTTGCTATATTTGTGTACATTTTCAATGATGATTCAAATGTAGGGGATGGCTGAAAATAGATACAAACAGATAAAATTAAAAGAATAATACTTATATGCATTTTTGGAAATACATATGTAATTAATTTTACTAAAATATCACAAAACTTACAATGCAATCTAATAACTATTATAAAGGCGAAAGTTTGTAAGTATGGATGTATGGATGTATGTTTGTTACTCTTTCACGCAAAAACTACTGCACCAATTATGATGAAACTTGGTATACATACAGGTAAGGGTTCAGAATAACATATAGGCTACTTTTAATCCCGGAGTTGCCACGGGATCAGACATTACGCGGGTATAATTTATTTCAAACAACTGCATATAATATGAACTTCCATTTCCTATATTTGTGTGTATTTATTTCTTCCTTCTTAAAAAAACAGGTGAGATTTGAAAACTGCTAAAATATCATACCTTCAGTTCAGCAAATTCTTCCATATCATAATAAAGGACTGTGGAATATTTCTCAGGCAGCGTATCAATGTATGGTTTCCAAAATGAATCTGAAAGGATATTAGAATAATAAGTTAATACAATATGTTGGAATTTATTCATATCCTAGAAAATTACATTATAGGAAAATGTGATTAAATTGTACATGGTGTTGTATCAATAAATTAATAAATAAACATCACCATGAAATATTGTTAGCTCATAACGGATAATATAAATCAAACTTAAAATGAACTATCAAAGGATAAGGAATAAAAGAATTCTCTAAAGATTTCCATGTTCAAGGAAAATTTAAAAATCAATTTCCAGTAAAATATGAATTAAATATATACAAATATGTATGTATGAATTAAATGTATGTATGAATTAAATATATAAAATATACACAATCTTTACTGAATAATTTTTCAGAAATTTGCAAATTAAGTAGTCAGTGAGCTATGCAAACTATATCATAAAATTAAAGCATTTAAATTTATGATAAGTAAATGTAATTAAATATGCTGAAAGAAATTCTATTTCCATTCTAATTACCTTCTCAGATTAATTCAAATAATAACTGTACTTGGTAGGTCATTGCTGCCTACATTAATAAATTTCTTTTGCTATCTCATAAAATTTCTTTTGCTATCTCATAAAACTGTATGGAATTACTTATTTATATATTTTTTTATTAGTAAGTGGCCAGTAATTATTTTTAAAGCTTGAGAATTAAAAATAAAAATAATTTTCTCATACAAATAATACTTTCAACACCTAATAATCCTGTACTGTAATTTACTTGTAACATTGTCTTACTTTTTTAATTAATATAATATTGGAATAAAAATATTTCATGATAATTTACCTGGTTTACTTTTCTCAAGGAGGAGGAAAAGTGCCAATGTCACATTTGGCATATTTTGCATCAATGGGTCTCGCTTTATAAATTCAGACAACTCTGATTTTTGTGCATCTTTCTCAGTCATCATTACTTTTTGAGGTATTGTGAGGATGAGGGAATCCTCGGGAAAATCTTTAACAGCTTTTAAACCTAGGTCATAGCCCACAAATTCTGCTATTTCAACACCTGAAAATGTAATAGTGTAGTAGGTAATCAATAAGAGATAATATTAAAAAATAAATTTCATCTTAAGCTTTGAGTATTAAAGTGTGAGTCACTTTAAGCATTTGCTAAAAAATAAGTACTGTACAACAGTGCAAAATTAACCTATAGGCTATGATGTGATATGACTAATATTTGTGGAGTATTTAATTGTGGCACTGCAGGAACATGATATTTTTGAATGAAGAGTTTTATGATTATAAATTTAATGACTTTATGCAATAATTTTGACTTTATGATACATAAAAATCACATACCTTCGAATTCAGCTCCATTCTCTTTTAGCCAAGTGACATACTTATCTATATAAGCTTGTCGTGACACCACTTGCTGTTTTTTAGACGAAATTTCCAAATTAGTTATCTCCTTGATAATGGGATTAATTTCTTTGTGATGATCCCAAATTTTGGTCACATTACCTGTTCCATAAAATACTGTTGTCAAGTTTAATAATTTCTGAACTATAATTGATAGTTCTTTCCGCTTAAGTTGATTAAATTTGTTTTCCTTTTCATTTTGCTTTGATTGTGGTTTCCTGCCCATTTTCACTTATTGTAAGACGATAATTGTATAAGAAATTCTAAAAAAAGCTTAAACTATGCCTCAAAATGTGTAAATTAATTCATAAATCGTGAGAAAATGGGAATCTAAATATAGAGTACCTTCTACTACAAAACAATGAAATATGAACCCAAATTGTAAGTCAAATGAGAATTTTGACACTGACAGCAAGTGACATAATTAACGTCAATATATTTTTAGTTATTCGGATGCATGGCTATTTGACATACCATTCTTTAAATTGTTATTTTACTTTTTATTTTTTAAACACAAATTTTAAACATAATTATATTTGTTTTTACATGCCGAAAACAAATTTGAACTTAAAATTGTTATACGAAGTAAATTTTATGAGTCAACTCTTTAACTCTCATATAAAAAAGATGATGTACTGAACAGGAAGTTTAAATTTATGAAAAGATGATTCTAATATGGCGGAAGGAAAGGTACGAGGAAGCAAAATAGAAATTCAGAATAGACCATCAAAATCTATAAACTTCTCACTTTCCAAGTAAATTATTTTAGGATAAATGGTTATTTTTTAGATAAATTATTTTTTAACAGTGTAATATGGGTAACATTATCCCTATCTTGTGGAAGACAATAGTTTTATTGAATCCGATAGATTTGTAAACTAAATCATAAAGCATCAAATGTTAATATTGTCTTGAATTGTATAATAAATCTTGGGATATTTGGAGAGGTACTTACAGGTTCGTTTAAAGATTTATCTTACGTATTATTATTAAAGAAAAAGTTCTTGACTCCCTTCTACGTGAAAATGTATACTTAATTCTATACTTATCAGATGGCCTTAAAAGTTTTAGGCAAATAGTACTACAAACTGCGGCAAATAGTTTCAACAAGAGTCCAGACAATTGGATTGCATAATTTGTAATACTGAGACCATAAGCCTGGACCTTAGATATTTAACTGAACATTGACATCAAAACATCTGGCAATGGCAATGGCGCTTCTGAAACTTGGCAAACGCTTACCAACTTCTAAGAAAAGTTATTTGAAAGCGCCCCACTTGTCAGTTAGGAATTGCATTTAAATTATTACACTAGGTTCATTCTAGATTGCCAGTTTATATCAATTATTATGCTCTTTATTTTTATGTATTTAATCCCACTAATATTATAAATGCGAAAGTTTGTGACGATGTATGTACGTTTGTAACTATTTCACACAAAAACTACTGAGCCGATTATGACGCAACTTACACATATTATAGGTAAGGGTTAAGAATAGCATATAAGCTAATTTTTATCTCGGAGTTGCCAAGGGATCAGAAGATACGCGGGTGAAACTGCGGGGTGCGGCAAGTTGACTATATTTCAATTTTGTGTAGGTATATTTTAACTCTTATTGGTTACAACTAATCCGTTATTTTCCTTCTATTCAGTAAAACAATATAATTTAGAACTGAAATATAATGAATACCCACATACAACTGTTTTTAATTAAATAATTTATCCTATATGTAAATTTAAAATATGTAATTATTGAATATAGGTATGACCATTTTATTCTCGAACATAATACAACAATAGATACAAAATCCTAAATCACTCCATAACAGAAAGAGTTTCAAATCTGAACACCGTAAGAAATGAGATGGGTTTGATTCATACATTCATTTAAAAACTACTTGCTTATAAGCCTTTCCAGTAATAAGGGGTCGGCTAAGGTTCTTAGAATAACCAGCTGATCTTCAAACTTCGTTATATAAGTACAACTTTTTTTCTTCTCTCCCAAATTACATGTGTATAGCTTATTAGGAGGTAAAAAATCCCGTATTCTCAGTTGATTCATTTGTTTCATCTAAGATATGAATATTTACCCTAAGGCTAAGGCCAGTCGCTTTGAAGGAAGCCAACCTCCACGCTGGTCAAATGTGGGCACTACACTCGCAAGAGGTAAAACTGTTATAATTATTATTTATTATTAATGCCGTCATCAGGGACGTAGCTGGCAAGGTACATTGGTACCTGCCTCAGTCTTTGGCGGTCAAAAGAGTCATACGAGAATGAAATATTATGTTCATTCATAACGAAATATGTTTAAAAATTTGACGCAAGATTTTTGTGTCTGATTTTTCTCTTTTCATATCGGTATTGACTATTTAGTCGAAAAAATTCAGCAACTTTAATTTCCTAGAACAGAAAAAAATAATTATTCGTAAATTCGATCTCAAAAAAATATGTAAGCACGATCACCTATCTATAAATATAATAAAACGGTAACAATTAAATATGAAAAAAAGAGTAGGTACATACTTATTAGCTCTTTTTGTGTAATTGTCTGTTCGTATGCGAATATATTAAAGCTGTCAATATATAGGTCTTTTAAAATGAAATAGAAGTAACTAAATAAGTCGTTAGCTAAAATAAATAGTTGATGAAATAAACGCTACAAAGTCATAAAAATGTGATTGAAAAAAAATTTTAGTCCACGTTGTAATAGGTATTTTACTTACTATATTATGTTGTGATCCGTCACGATATTTGCCTACATAGGCAGGCAGGTTCAATAAAAAAAGTTAATACTAGTATATTGTCATCATTGAAACCGGCTTTAATCAATGAATCATTTGAAGCTTGAGTGGGTATATATATCACAATATTATATATATTATAGGAGATGACTTTTAAACTAACGAGTTATTATGATCTTTCGATTTATTATTAACATAATGCGTACACGTTTTTACCGATGTGATATACTTACAGAAGTAGGTAAATACCTTACTAATTCCTACAGTGATTTATAATCATTCTTCATCTATAAAGAACATTGATAATATTTACCCACTAATTTACATTTCCGAAACCATTCTTGTAATGTTTTATGTGTTTTGTAATGTACACTAGGAGCAATCTTTATTCATTTTATTTACTGACGCGGTACTTTTGACATTCTCATGTTGATTTTGATGTATTCTAAATTTTCTTTCTAACTAGAAAATTTTAACGTTTATACGCTACTATATTTTTTAATATAATATGTATAATTTTCAGTTTACTTTGAGCTAGATTATATAGATAATTCAAATAACAACCAAAAGCCTTTTAGACTAAGTACGCCCACATATCATATATTGCTCTGTAGTTAACCGTCACAATTTTCAATTATTTTTTACTATCTCTTCACGAAAAGATCTTCAAATCCACTAATGTTTGGAAAAAAATCATAGGCTGTTATCATCCACATATCCTTTTTTTATCGTGCATGGAACTAAAACCTCTCGATGGCTCTTATTTGCGCAAGAAGTCGGGGGACCCCGGGACGCACACGGTGATCATCAATGTACCTAACAAAATTGTTATCTGCGTAAGTTATCTCTTTCAAGTTAGAAGAATTAGATTATTTTTTTTATCGTGATTTTAAATATAGCCGTGCTGAATAACAGCCTCGATCTAAAGGATCTTTATTTTCGACCGTGGACTGACAGACAGATGGACAAACAGGAATAGAACTATAACGATAATAATGATGATGATACTTACCATCGGAGCCTCTAGATTTAGTATCTCGGGGTTTATATTTGAAGTTTTATATATTCTATTTACTTTCTCTCCATTTTAAATTAAACTAATACACGACCATGTAAATGTCTTAAGACAATAATTCCTGATCAAATGTTGTACAAAAAAATTCCCCATTCAGAGGTTTGCGTAGGCAAATTAGATGGTTGCATTCAACTTTTATTATTCATACAGTTGTATATTCATCTTGATTGCAAGAATTACGTTATTTCCCTATTAAAGCATGAGTATTCATTCATGTAATATTTATTAAGGTAAAAATTTAAACCACGCTCTGAAGTGTTTCTTTAAATGGGTTTTAGTACGGTCTGTGTCCTATAAATATTATTGAATTTTTGATAATAACTAGTAAAAGTAAAAATAATAATTCTCAGCGCTCACAGAACTCTTGAATAAAATATACAATACGTGTTATGTGACTCTACTGGAGAAGGGTGGATCGTGAGTCGTGGCAGAGTCCAACAGAAGAAATTGGAGGAGGACTATGCCTATAGGTAGACTAAACTGCGTGACATTTTGCGATCGCCTAGTTCAGGACAAAAGGCTTTAATACCTTCCTAAAAGTTCACTTTTTTTCTTGGTGGCTTACACCATTTCATGTGCGTGCGCATACGACGTAAGTGCATAAAACGGTTATCAATAATTTAGTCTTATCATACAAGTATGACACGTAATATTTTGGATAGCTTGAAAAATGGTACATGTACAAGGATTGAAAACATTGTTGAGTCCCCAATAATAACCAATTGCCACTTAAACAATGAGTAACGCAGCTTGTATCGTCGACATTCACAACTAATACTTAGTAAATGTTAGCGGAATGGATAATGACAGGGTATATATTGATTGAATATTGAATAAACGCCGGTATAGAAATTAGTTCCTCTGTACATGAAATTCCTTTGCGACACGCCTATCATTATGAAGTCAGCGGTAGGCCTAGGTGTTAAATGTATAGAATAAACTAGTAGATAACGTAGGTACTGAATTTTCGATATAACTTGTTTAAGTAAAAATGCATCTGTACTTTTAGTTTACTGTGAAATATTAATTTTGTGTGTATTTGGGACATAATAGAGCATGTTTTTAACAAATTTCATGCAAAGAATAGGTATACTTTATGTGGAAGATAAAAATAAAAAACAAAACACTCGGTTATTTCAAATTTTACTTTAATTAATTAATTACTTTATTTGTTAAAACTGCCGTTTTTCCTAGGACTCATAGTTTTTCCTGAAATTCCAGGTTTTCGTCCTCCCTCCCATCCTTTCTCCATATTTCGCATATTCGGTCTCAGATCGACCGTAATTTACTTTTCCTTTTAGTGTTATCTTCCTTTTTCCAATAAGTTTATACTGTTACTATTTTCTTATACTTTTGGTCATTTTCAGATTAGCTATAATTTCCCGTGTAGATCCTGGAACTGTTATTTCTGTGAAGTTTTTACATCAATATATTATGTTAAGGATAAAGTTAGGAATATGTGAAACATCTGCAAAGCAAACTTTGAAATTATTAATAAATTAAAGTTCATCATTATCATCTAAACGTATTCCTCAAAAGTAAAATTTTGTTAGATTTTACTTATTTGGAGGGTGTGGGGATCGAACCTCCCCACGAGTAGAAAATTGAGTTGTCTAGTATCCATAGTACAAGCTTTGCTCAGTTTAGGACTAGATGGCGTTGTGTTAAATGTC